>VXAK01001245.1:2455-12527 GCA_013399435.1 Arenaria interpres | reverse complement strand
AGTTTGCTGTTCAGCTGGACTGATAATGAGCCAGGACTCAGACCACAGAGCAACAGTGCTGTCCCAGAATTAGGGCAGGTGGCTGGAGAGAAACATTGGTGGGTTAAATGTTTCCGTGTGACCGTGAACTAATTTAAGAAACAACAACAACATTGACTCTGATCTTGAGCGTCTGTGTGTTCAGATGTACAGGTTGACACAGCCCAGATTTAACATTTGATTCAGTGGTTCCTTCTGAAAACAAACAAACAAACAAACAAAAAAATACATTCCTGAGATCTATTCAGCTGAAGTTGTAAAAGAGTTCTTTTCTTTAAGCTGTAAAATGGGTATATTTATGATCAAACAGTGGTGATAGGTAAGCAAATCTTGAAAAAGAAAGTACTATAAGAACTGTGTTATTAATAATGATTCTTTTTCCAGACTTAGAAACTCTCTTGATCTTAGGGATACCACTAAGTCACAAGCACCTTGGCCAGAGGATCATCTTTCTTCTCAAAAAAATCCCGTTTATAACTTATTTTTCTAAGTTCTGCTTAGATCAAAATTGCATCTGGGAATTGGATTACACAGGAGACAAGGCTGCTAAAAGGTTGAGAAAAGGCATAGTTCACTGCAGGCCCTTCCCATTGCCTACTGGAGCAAGCATCTTCCAGGGAAGCATTTGCGTTCCCCTCAACGGGGCACTTCAAGAGTTTTTTATGAAAGATTTTGGTCCACTTGGCCAGCAGGAGAGCCAGATATTCTGCTCCTCTCAGGCAACCCAGCAGGAAAAAAAGAGGCAAAAACATTAGTGGTTGTTCAGATCTGTGTAGAAAGAAATATAGGTCACGGTTTTCAACCCATCTGTCTGCCGACAACATCACCATCACCTCTAGCAAG
The DNA here is from genome assembly GCA_013399435.1 of Arenaria interpres. NCBI lineage: Eukaryota > Metazoa > Chordata > Aves > Charadriiformes > Scolopacidae > Arenaria > Arenaria interpres. The sequence continues at coordinate 11,645 of VXAK01001245.1, read as the reverse complement.
GACGTTTGTAAGATGTGAGCTGGGGTGTAGCAGTCCAAGAGCTACAGGATGGGTACCTGTGCACACAGAGGATGAATCATCAGCCCTATGTCAGGAGCAGAAATGTAAAATGTATCCCTCCTCCTTTGAAATACCAATTTTTCTTCATTGGCGATAGATAGAGACATGCTCAAATATCTGCAAGGAGAGGAATGAGTTCCACCCTTACTGTTCTCTCCTATACTTCCTTTTCTCTGACCTACGTGTTGACACAAGCTTCAGCTTGCAATGTGGACTAGATTACCTGTCATTACTTTAAAGACTCAACTTACTAGTAACTTAGTCCATAGAATTTTTCTCTGACGATGTGAAGCATGAATGTATCCTTACCTCATCTGCTCATAGATCACATCCACTTATTTCTTCCTAACCCAACAGATTTCTGCCTGTGCAAGGGAACTTAGCTGGTACAAAGCAAGAAGATACAACCAAAAAAGTTCCTCATCTCACATTGGTGAGGGAAAGCCAAGTTGGCAGCCAGTTCCATGGTTCTGCTTCTCCATACTCATCTCTTGAACATTTTCATCCAAGTCTCTTGTCCTCTCTCTCTCTGACCTGTATCCTCTTGCAGAGTTGGGTTTTGAACTGTGGCCACAGAGCAGGCAAGAAGTGATGAAGTGATGCTGAAATGAAAAGGGCCATCAAGGGTAACCTCAAAGGAGTCTTGCTATATTCCTGTCCGATGCCCTTAACACAGTGTGGCATACAGCCTTGTGCAAAACGGGATGGATCAACAGCTCTGGGTGCCAGGGAAATCTCAGCAGGGTGGTATGGCCTTTTTAAATATGAGCAGCTTGCAGCATTTTCAGCTTCTCATATAACACACAGGAAATTTTCTGGAAACGTGTCATCAGAATAAAACACTGTGCTCAATGAGGCTTGATCTTCAATCATAGGTCATCCAGGTGAGGTTTTTAAGTGATGGTTAACTATTAAAAATAAATAATTCAGAGAATTCAGGAGCTCTCTTTACGCTGTAGCACTGAATTCTTTAGATTTCTACAGTCTTGGGAGGTAAGGGGAGGAGAAAGACATGTATATTCAGTTCCCTGAGAAAAATGTTCCTCTTCATAACCATCTATAAAAGATTATTGTCTCCATTTTATTTAATTATTCCATATGAACTAATTAAAAGAGAATAATCAGCCAGTTCAGTGATGATAAATGCTTCAAGCGGGAACACAAAGGAGACTAATAAAGGCACCACCAGTCCACATGATCCTTATTAGGATCCCTACATCTTAAATTTTTCTCTTATATTTATTGTTTGCTGAAAATTTGTTGTCGGTTTCTCTTCTCAAGAAGCTCTGTTGCAGCTCTACCACTCATTCAGAGTTTGCAGTGTGTGCCAGGCTAGCACTCAAAGGCTCTGAATGTAAGCAATTAAATTCTGTTAAGGAGGACTGTGGAGAAGCTGAGTCAGGACATTAATCCATTAGTGACACCCATACCGGGTGTTACTGCTAGGACCTTGCTGTTCTCCGTGTTAATGGTGACTTCGAGAACCTTCTTATGAGCAGACAGATTTGGCCTTCAGAGTGGGATTGGAGTGGGCAGTTGATCAGCGCTCACCCTCTTTTATCATCAGTACACGTGTTGCCAACGCACCGGCCTTGCATTGAACTCTTCTTAATAGCACTGCCCAACTGTGCCTATTTCTGTGTTGAAGTGTTCAAATGCAGGAAATGAAACAAGGCTGAAAGCATCCACTTCGCAGTGCTGCTCTTACAGCTTGCAGGTTAGCTGTCAGTGAAGGGAAGGGAAGGCAGGAAATGTAAGATTTACTGGCATTTGAATACACCCTTCCATTTCTTACTGGCAGTGCACGTAATCTGCAAGGTTGGCAGGAACTTTTTAAGCGTCACCAAGGAGGTCTGCAGAATAATTCAAATTTGGGTTGCTTCCTCAGGGAAAGATGCCTACTGTGCTTGGGTAGTATTCTGTAGATGCAAAAGTCCCAGTCTGGGACCTGGGGAAGACAAGTCCTGGCAGAATTTGACATCTAGCAGGAGAAATGATTTTTGGGTGAGCAGCTCTCCGCATGGCAAATACATTCCCTCATTTGCAAATACTAAGGAATACTACCATTAAAAATTAACATCTAGCAGTTTATATCATTATGTGGGTGATTAGGTCTTGTATTTGTGAATATTCTAAAGGACTTTGAATCAAATTTTTTGTTTGTAAGTTGTAATAACATCCAATAAAGGGAGGCAATATTATTATTAACCAGCAAATAGATTATTAATATTGAAATGGAATGTAATTTTTTTAAGACCATCAATCATTTTAGATGCCAAAGGGAAGCCATTTAGAAAAGCTGATTCTTTGCAAAAGTGGTGCCTACTATATGAGAACCCAAATGCCCAAAATCCAGTTCTTTCACAATAATTCTTGGTCTATACTGCCCCATACAGGTCCTGCAGCACTAAGTGAGCATACAATTCATTTTTAAATCAATGGGTCCCTTATATTTCAAGGCAGTTGCACAGGATTCATATGTGTTCCTTCCCAACTGCACTTTCTGAAAAATCATCTTCCACCTCAAAGCCCCATTTCATTGCATTTCCCTGTCATTCCACCTCATGTTTGCTTAGTAATTACAGGACACAATTTTCCAGTGATCAAATCAAACTGCATTAATACGTGCCTGTGTGCAGCTCAGTGTGAAAGAGCCTTCTTTCCACCCTTTGGGAGCTCATTATTATATACACAATCTTTGTATTTTTATTAGTCAGCCTTATGATTTGTGGGGTAAGGGGGTTTGGCAATATTGTTTCACATACATCAAAGGCTGAAATGCAGTTTTACAAGAGCCAGCAGGTTACATACAAGCCCCAAAACACTTGTTATAGGTGTGACTCGCCCAAACCAAACTAGGCAGTGAGTGTCGGCACAAATTATTCCAACTCTCTGCAGCAGTCAGATCAGCAGCTGTAAAATGGGAATTACTCATTTCTTAAAAAGTACATTTCTAAAATATCATTAATGCAAGATCTGGGTACAGCACACTTCTTTTTTGGCTTTGCCTTATTGAGAGAAATGAGGCATGCTTGATGACTTATATAGTCCTTCCACAAATTTCAATCATTTATTCTCCTTCTAGGATTAGTCTGCCCATAAAAAGTCTTCGAATTTTCAAATTTGTCTTCCTAATTATTTTCAGAATATAGAAGGAAAAAGGAAAGAGGAAATGCTGTATGCAATTAACAAGGAAGGGAAGGAAAAGGAAGAAATTTCTTTCCTAAGAAAACCAGTCTTCTAAACCCTGTTAAGCACACTAATTATAAACATTTTTATTGGGCTCTCTTTCTGCACTTTTTCTTATTTGCTTGCTGAGCATCACAGAAAAAAAATTCCCTCTTTTTTCAAAGGGCACCTCACATGTAGTCTTCCACAAAGTCTACCCCAAGGGAATCCAATTTTAAGAAAATGTGTTGTAAGTTTTCCATAATTATCAGTGAGGTAATTTTTTTTCTCGGCTGTGGATAATTTATGGGGAGCAGAGACATTTGATCTGATGATTTTGCCATCCAGTGAATCAATACTGGGCTGTAGTGAAGCAAAGCTCCCATTGACTTCATTGCAAGCAGATTTTGCAAGCTGTGCATCCCCATAGTGTGTCTAGACAGGGCGCGATCTAACCCCACCACGGTCAGCGGTAGTCTTTCCATTGATCAGAATGGGTTTGAGGCAATTTCTTTAATGCACAGGCACATGTGTAATTAGTCTTAACAGAAACTGTGCTGGAATTTCTTTGAGGAAAGATCATGTTGCTCGGCTGAAGCCCATAGTCCACAAGATTTCTGAGAAACATTGACTGAAAGCAGGAACAGGACCATCAAGCCTACTCAAAGCTCGGTAGAGAGTGAGATTGTTGTTCTGCAACATTTTTTCAAAATTGAAAAAAAATGTTTTCATTTACAATTTCTCTAAAAACATATAGCTGTTTCAGGGAAACCCAGGTGAATTTCCATGAATCTCCATCAACAGACCCACACTACATCATATCTGAGTCCCTGTATCACCTGAATCAAAATAATCTGATTCTCATTTTGGCTTGAAAAAAATGTTTTGACCCTGATAAAACTTTCCTGACAGAAGTTTAACCAAAGCAAGCACATTCTAACTGAGAAAATGTTGCTTTGTTCCCAGTTTTCCACAGAACGGCTACTCTGTCAAACACTCCCAACCACCCCCCCATCTAATAACCAGACAGAGAAGCCAACATCCCAGGTATCTAACCCCACCTCTTGGCTGCTTTGTTAAAAAACTTATTTGAGTCTCTTAATTAACTCATTTGTACCTTCAATGGGTTCCTGACGGAGGAGCAGGATGGCTGAGCAGCTGCAATGTGCTGGTGAAGAATGGGGGAGCCTGGACTGGCCCTGGGCACTGGGGAGGGTTATACTCCCTCCCTGCCATCTCACTGCTGTAATTCTGCACTTGGAAGGAAGGCAGCCAATAATATTTATCTAGGTCAATTAGTGCAAAATTTTCTCAGCTTCTTCAAAAGGCAAAAAGGTGGATATTCACATGTATCCATTTTATGATTATCAGGGAATGGCCAAGATCACCACATTTTTGTATAAAAATCCCACAAAGAAACACAGCATTCCAACAGAAGGTGAAAATAAATGCTAAATCCATCAAAATAACCATTTGACTCTCTTATCTCCCCTCTGAAACCTTTATTTTTCTTTCACCCTGTTTTTCCATAAGATAAAGTCTCTCCAGGGATCTTTTTGCCCTGAATGATGGTGGTGGGTATGAAAGAGAAAAAAGGTTTTCCAAAGCTTCTGACAGCCTTCCTCACAGCTGCTGCACTGAGCAGAGGTAACTGGCAGCACCAGTCCCCGAATGAGTGCCAGAAGAACAAAAGCAGAGGACTATGGGCATTGCCAGTCATACTTCATGCTATTTCCCTTGCCAGCCCACATTCCTGGAATGTGGATCAAAATTTTAAGGACCAGCTTGCAACCCTGTCACAATAATGCTAATAGTGTGTGCCTGAGATTGCTAATCCCTGATGTTAACAAATAAAGACGACCCTAAAAAAATGCACAGCAACCTTCTTGTTTGTTTTGGTTGGTTTTGGGTTTTTTTTTTAAGACATCCAAAAGTAAATTTTGTACTTCTTATAATCTATAGGACCTTAGCAGCTCTAATCAGCCAATACTGCTCTCTGCCACAAAAATAATCTTTGATAAACTGTGATCCTTGATGCTGTTAGGCTTCTCTGTCGGTGTTGGAAGTCGTGCTACATGGTGTGACGGCTTTAGCTCAACCGCAGATGATTTGGCTTGATGCAAGAATTGCCGGGTGACATTTTATGACTCATGTTATGCAGGACGTCAGGCTAGATGATCATAATGGTTTTAAAACTCATTAATCTGTGTGGAGAAATATCTGTGAAAGGATTAAATAGAAGTCCCAACATTTATTCTACATGACAAGTAAATTGGATTCAAACAAAGGTCTTTAAAGCTAAAATGTAAACACCAAGCTGCCAACTTCAAAGTCTAAAAGGTCACACTTGCAAAACTTACCACTGAATGAGATTGACTTTAGCTAAATTGTTCTTCTTTTCCTCAAAATTTCAAGGCACTTTCATTTAAAATTTAAAAAAAAAAGAAAATATTTCCATTTGAAAGGAACTTACCTTTTAAAAATTGAATTACATTATAATAATAGATTAAGATGGCCAAATATTTCATATTTATCTAAGAGAATTTTTGACTGAACCAGAGAGAGAGATATTTTTTCACTTTGAAGATTTTTTTGTAAGATTCCAAGATTTTGTCTCTGTTCTGGATTTTTTTTTTCAGTAACATAAAAATATTAATGGGATAAGGAAATCACTTCTTTTTGAGCAGTACCAACCACCCAAACTTAGCCTTGTGATTTGAAATTTCAAAGCATCCATGCTGTTTGATGTATACTGAGCTCCAGACATAGCGAAATCAATCTGTATAGCTCTGCCTACCTTGGTAGCTGCAGTCAATGTACTGTAAAGTCTTTGTTAAATATTTAATAATTAGCTGTGGTTTAATAATGTGTGTCTGAAGAAATGCTGAAGGCTGTGAGTGGATAATGAAAGAATGCTGTGTCCTGAAACGAATGCCTTGAGATATTATATATTGTGCTGTGGTGGTTTCCTCACTCAGCAAATTGAGTGACTTTGCTACTTGGGGGGAAATAGGCAATTGTGTCTAACAGACATCTGCTTTTGTAGCCTCCTATTTCCCAGGGAGAATCCATTTAGAGATCTGAGAAAAACCCTGTATGGTAATCCCAGGCCCAGAAATACTTCAGTGGAAAGAGTTTCCTTTAGATTGCTCATGTTTCCACTGAATAAAAGCATCTTTTATTCTCTCCAGTAACAGAACGAAGCAAGAGTTGTGTGCAGGCATGTCTGCCACTCTTGACATACAGATCATCCCATTAATATAGAAAAACTAGTCTTGTAGACAATGGAGGTTCAGGTAGACCCTATAGGTTCTTTAGCCCAGTATGTGTTTTTTTCAAGCTCTTGAAATAGTTTAGACCCGTGGTTTGTTTAAAACAATGTCATTCATGATGGTAAAGACCTCTTTGCACAACATCACCTCTCAACTTTACTTCACTGGGCATGTTTTAAATCCAGAGCTTAGATTCTGCTCCTGACTAAGATAGAAGCTCAAAACCAGAGGATTCAGGATATGTGGGGGGTCTAACACCACGACTGCTATAGCTTTATGGAAGACCTTTCTCTGTGCCTGATGCCATTAAATGTAAAGCAAAGCTAGCAGCTCCTCACCATCCAAGGAGAAGTGACTGTGAAGCTGACCTCTTTGATGTTTATAAAATGCTGTGTGTGTTTGATATGAAAGACCTTAAGGGGATACAAGAGATGATAAATAAATAAATGAACAAAATCAGCTGAAACAAAGACAGCATGGGGAGTTTTCTTTACAAGACAGCTCTGCGCTGGCTGTGATTTTTATAGAGCCTTGGCATGAGTGAGGGCATCAAAAAAGAAACAAGGAAAAGGCATTTGCATAGGTGTTCGAGGCCCTGGTTTTGTTACAGGAGCACTGCACTGAACATAGAGCATCCTTTCGCTCAGCTGCATCACATGTTCAAAAGAAGTCCCCTCCCCAAAGAGCTTTCAGTCTACACAGGCTGACTTCATAAAATTTCAAAGCCTTTGTAATTTCTAAAGAGACTGAAAGGTATTTTTAATTACTACTTTGCACTGCGACAGGTCTGGCTCCCCTTGCAGGAGTACTCTAGATGGTGAAGGTGCCTTTCCTTCAGTAGAAAATGCCTTTACAGCCCACAAAAAGCATTTATCCATAGCAGAGGGCACACTGGTTTTTTCTCAAAAGGGTGTGCCACACAGGGGCAGAGAGGAGACACAGCACTCTTCACTGATCAGGAGATCCTGCAGTGCTCTTGCCCTGCTGATTTATTAGATGAACTGACCAGGTCTTGCTTCACTATAGAAGGACACATTTGTTTGGCTTCACTTTCAGAATATTACCCTGCTATTGCTTGATTAATTTATTTACAAGGGATAACAAGTTGATGATTCAAATGGGCATTTTGTGACCAGACATAGGAATTTTTGACCTTGGAAGAATAATTTTTGCATATGATGAAGGAGTTAATTTTGTGTAAGTAGATTTATTCTAACTTCATACTGGGCAGCAAATACCTTCGGAATAGATCTGCTTTTTTTACTACCTAGTATAATCTGAATGATCTCCCCCAATTCCGTGGGACAAAGATCCTGCTCCAACCTCCAGTGCAATAAGGGAACACTGCCCCTTGACTCCACAGTGTGACCTTCTGGGTGCAGAAAACAACTTTGCAGACCCCATGGCCTGCTCACAAAAAAGTTACAGACTCAATAATAAAACAGGGCCCTCCAACTTAGGTCTATAGAAGAATATTTGGAAGAGCAACAAAGCCGGGGACACTTTTAACTTTCTTTGGGGAGTATATTCCGGTGGAACTGCTCACCAATGGAGGGCATCAGAATATAGGCCTGTGCCTCTAATGAACATGCGCTTCCAAAAAGACATCTCCAAGTGAACCAGTAATAAAAAACTGGATCTATGCACACACTCATACCCATATAGCAAATGGGTACTGTACCAATTGATGTAAAAGAGTAAACTTGTAAAACATGTATATGACACACAGAAGAAGGCATATGTGCATTTACATATAGAAATAAAAATACAAAGCCATGCATCATATAAATAGTATGTATCTATGGAATTGTTATCTAGTGCAATTTGACTATAAAAAACTGAGAAAATGTATATTTAAATATAATACAGTATTTTTAATAGCCATTAAAAAGCTGATCACACTTAGACAGGCACAGATAGGAACAGTCATTTCACATCTCCATTTACACCTATGCAGCTGGATTCCAAATCCAGTTCAGGGTACAAGAACCTTTCTGTCCCTCCACCTCTCTCTAATCCCCCTCCTACCCTTGCTGGCGTGTGACTCCCATTAACATTAATGGCACCACAGACACCGGGGTAGAGCACATCTCTAAAAAAGCATCAGCACGTAGGTGAACACATCACTCCTCTTTTACACTCTTTATACCAACTCCCAGTAAAATTCTGTATTGATTTCAAGGCTTTACTACTTATTTTTAAGGCATTCAGTGACTGTGGCCCAATATATCTGACAGATCTTTTGTCACCGTGTGCTCCTGAGGGTTAGAATCAGCAGGGTTATTAAGTATGTCCAAGGAACAGCCTTAAACCTTTTTTAGCTAAGGTTTTCTAGCAACAATATAGTGTTACTGTAAGAGTCATGTCAGAATTGTTTCTGAACTGCTCTTTCTTTCGTGGTGTGTAAGAGTAAAGCAAAGTAAATGCATTTTGGTAGGTTTTATCTTGCCTATCCTCAAGTATCCTGAGACTTCAGGCTGGAATACAATTGGAAGATGAATCATTGAGGTACTGTCAAAATTATAGATGCCAGAAACTCATAAAGGTATTCAAGGCCAGTAATCTACAGTTTGGTTTAATATTCCTTTCACTGCATTTCCTAGTGCTTCATCCAACCAAACTTGAAGATGAACCAAGAAATGTTACACACCTTTATGTCTGTAAGGCATATATGCTTATGAAATTTACCC
>VXAK01001244.1:132763-151870 GCA_013399435.1 Arenaria interpres | reverse complement strand
CTCCACGGTGAGATTTTATTCAGTTTTTTACTGTTTTCTGGCTTAAGCCAAAGAAAGCTGGAGGAGCTCAGACCTGGTGGGAGTTCAGTGTTCCTCGGTAACTCCGAAATCTGCAGCGGTTGCTTGTAAAATAAGGCTTAATGTAACCTGTCACCACTCCTTTTTACCTGCTGAGGCTGTCAGCGGGTTCTCTGTGTGGCTCCTCCCGAGGTACCAAAGGTGAGGCCTCCGTTTGGAAGCCAAATCTTTCAGGTTTGGTGGGGAAGGAGGAGGAGAAGCCATTGGGGAATGCTGCTCTGGTTCGGGGCCCGCTCTCCGCAGCCATTGATTACAGATGTGTGCACGTGCTTTTGTGTCCTGGAGAATTAAAGTGTACGCTTTGAAGTCTGGTTCTCCTAAAATACCTGTTTAAATAAAATTCAGCTCCATCCACCTAGCGCTTCAGGTTAAATACTTGCAGCCGGGGGTTTCGAAGCGATCCTAATGCCAGTGTCATTTCTTTATGGATTTTATGGGTATGAACGGGATGGTTTTGCGAGTTGTTTTCGTTAATCTCTGCTTTCATAGGCAGTATTTCTCCTTCCTCCTGTGAGGGATCGTTTTTTTCAAACTTTTAAGCTTGGTGAAAATAACCGTGAATATACTTGTTTTGGAGCTTCTGCCCTGTGTGCTTAAGTATTGCGGTGCATCTTATATTTAATATATCCTGTTTACAAAATGTGCAGGATCAAAACTTGTTGTAAATCAAAGTTAGATAAGAGGATGTTGAGAAGGTGATGTGTTTCTTTCTGAGCCTATGTTAATATTTTATAGTTTCACCTGGCTAATATGCTTCTTGTGTAGGATATTGGGGGCTGCTGTGCAGCTGAGCTCACTCCTTCCAGCTCTTAAGTCACGTAATCCTGTAAGGTTACATGTTGACTAATAAAACATCATATAAATGTCCTGAAGTGGATTGCATAGGAGCTTATTTCTTCCTTTTCTTCCTCCATTTCTTTTTTGTTGGCTGTTTTTTGGGTTTAATTCTTCTTCCATTGAGGTCTGGGCGTGTAGAGCTTGTAATTTCTGTGTTTTTTTTTTTTTTCCCCTGTGTTGTACAGCCTGAGTTGAGCTTATGCATCTACCTTCTGCCCAGATATTTCAGCTTTTTATCCCAATTACATTCAGCGGTCACTGACAGTAGCACGCTTGCTGTGGCATTTGTCACTTTGCTTATCTTGTTCATTCCCATCGTAAACTCATTAGGAAAATGCAAGGACTGGGAAATGGGCTCGGTGCTGAGGCTCTTCGCACAGAGGTAGCTTTTCGAAACAATGCCTAAACCCGATCTCCCCTGGTCTAGCCACTACCACAAGGGTTCTTTTAGTCTGAGGATTTACTGTGTTATCAGCTTAAAATTGTGACAGTGATAAAATACTGACTGCAACATTATTTCTTACTCTACTTCTAACTCTGTTGCACTTTAAAACTTACTCCACAGCCTGATTTCTCTCTGCTTTTCAGTAGATTTTAACACCGAAGGGAAATACAGTGCAACCATCTATACAAAGTGCTCTTTCAAATGAAAAATATAAATAAAAAGGCTCTTTTTCCCCAAGCTACTCCCCTGTTGTGGTGCCTGTAACAACAGCAAAGAGTTTAAAGTGACACCGAATATTTAAAAAACAACATTTGAGTCTTGTGGATGGATGCAGGTAGAAGGGCTTTTTTGACTTTCTGTGGGCTGAAGTACCTCAAAACAGAAAGGGGATGTACTCTAGGCTTAAAACTAAGTGTGATTGGGTTCTGTGTGGGGTGGCATGAGAGCAGCACCTACGAAATCTATGCAGTGGGTGCAAGTAGTCGTCAACTTGTCTCACTTAACCACTTCTGTAGCAGGGTCTAAACCCACAAAGAAATAGCTGTTTTGTCTTTTGTTTGTTTGTTTTTTCTTTTCAAACTTCCCAAGTCTGTAAAACAGCTGGTTTTCGTGGCTCTGAATTTCCAGATGCAAAGCCGTAAAATGAGTGTCCTGTCAGGGGGATGCACCTCTCGGAGGGACTGGTGCCCATGGAAATTGGGCTGGAGAAGGGGGTGATGTGTGAGTTGTCCTCACTGAAATTTAGACTGGTTTCATAGCTGGGAAATACTGGGAAATATTTGGCAAGTTTTAAGGGTACGAAAGGAACTCTGAATTGAAAAACACCAGTATGTGGATCTAAAGCTGGTTGCCTGGTTTTCCCATTTCTCTGTGATGCTGCTAGAGAGTAGTGATGATAAGAGTTTTAATTTTTTAACCCTCAACTCTTGAGAATTCCCTTTTGACCAGCAATATGTAAAGTACAGTCACAGTTACAAAATTTTCAGTATGATTCAGGTTTGTGTCCAAATACCGATTTGAGAAAAATGCATTACGAGAAGCAGCTGGGGTTTAGAAGATGTCATTGTGTTGTAGCCCGTGAAGAAATGCATCTCCTGAAGAAACAGGGGCTCTTGTCCTACCCACCAAATGAAATAAGTTGTTGAAACAAGGCGGGGGGGGAGAAACCTTCTTAGTACAAACCTTCTAGGGTTAAACCTAGCTATTATAATCCATCCTTGCAGCAGTATTTGTGTGTTGTATATCAATAAATAGACTATACCTTTCTGCTGCTCTGCTCTAAAAGTACACCAAAACCTCCTGAGTGTTTCAAGGTACGTGCAGAGATTTAGGACTTTTAAAATATTTTATCTTTTCACTGTATTTAAAAGACCATATTATCTACGTCAGAGATGCATCTTTAAATGTACAGTGGACCGTGGCACAAATATCAGTGGCTGTTTTCTTAAATATTTACATCCCGTAAGGCTGATGGTGACTGGTTTCTCCCATTTCATTCATTCTCTGGATTACTTTCCCCACCCTGAGTTGGAAGAGCCTGAAAATTACAAACTTGGACCCGTGAAACATTGCCTTGAACGTTTTTTGGAATGAATCAAAAGTAAGGGAAGGTTATGGGAGTAGTTCTGGTTTGCACATTGGAATCCCAGTCACCTACTGGGATCCCAGTGCCCTTCTGGGGCGGGAAGGGAGGAAGGGAGGTCTTCTCCTTGCCGTTTGTGGAGCAGGCGATGGCTTTCGGCAGTTCTAGGCTGACAAACAGCTCGGCTCGATGAACCAAACCCTCTGTGTCCGCAGCAGGGTACGAGTCTCAAGTGGGAATAGAGAGCAGTGATGTTTTTGTTGTGCTTTGGAGTGATGGACACTTCTCAGCTATTTATGTGACACTACTGGACTTGTCCTGCATAGAATTTTTTTTTTTTTTCCCTGTCTCCTCTCTTGCTCTGCTGCCCGTCAGACAAAATAGCTAGTAAATACAGAGTCTGTATTTTTTGACTAGGTTGCTAAAATCAGTCCTGAAGCCCTTGCACATGTAAGCATGACCTTTGAAATATTTCCAAAAAAAAAAAAAAAAGCAAAGCCTCAGTGGTTTGCCTTTCCAGCATCGTGTAAAAGTTGGGCTCTCTATTGGAGCGCTCATTTGTCCATCGACTTGGTCTATTGAACGCTCTACCTTCAAAGCCATAAAAAAAAAAAAAAAGCTAGGAAAAGCTTATCTTTTGCAAGTATGATTTGCCAGTGCACGCTATAGCAGCTGACATCTTCAGAGACTGCTTTCCCTATTAAATATGCAGCTCTTAAAATGAGTCTTAATTTAAATGCAGTGTTTCTTTTTTATGTACGTCTCTACATCAGCCCTTTGTTGCTGAGGGCGGTTGGGAGCACACGCAGCCGAACAAACTGAGAGCTTCAGCTTAAACGCTTAAAATTGTTAAACTGTGGAATTTTCAAATTAAAGGTGCGGTGCAGCCTTACGTTTTGCTCCTGTTTTATTTAATAATAGCTGGGAGTGAAGGAAAAGCACGTTGGATGTGGCACCAGGCACTCGGTTTCTCAAATAGAGAGAAACTGAGGCGCGGAGCTGAAGTGACCGGTGCGAAGTCACCCACCCCGGCCAGAAACGGGTACCATCTGTAGAAAAGAGAGAACCCAGTGACATTAATGTGAATAATTAAGCATTTAATGCCAAGATCAAGCCATTTAAGTCTTTGAAACAGTGAAATATTTGGAGTTTTTGCAGAGTTACGCTGCTAACAGTAGAAACAAAAATGAAAACTAGCTACGTGCTTTTGAAGGAAACAGCTTTCCCCTGTCCCTAAAGTGTGTCCTCGACTTATTAATTAGTGTGTTGCTTATGCATATGGCTATACCCACCCTTGCAAATGTGTGAAATTTGTGTGACTCATGGGGTTTCTTGCTTGGGGGGCTGGTTTTTTTTTGAGAAAGGCAAGGGTAGACTATTCTTTTTGGAAGTTTTTTTAGTACTGGAGATGCCTTGTAATTAGGTAGAAGTGTAAGACGTAGTCAGAATTGCCAAGATTCTTCACCCTTTTGCCGCTTCCGTATTTCACTTGGACCTTTAGTTTCTTGTAGAGCAGAGCGAAGGGATGTAAAATCAGTGGGAGCCATATGTGTCGCTCGCAGGGTTTATAGCTGTGCTGTGTAAAATATTAGAGGGTAGAAAAAGTAAATGTATTGATACCGAGCCAGATTTTTTTTCCCGAGCTGTGCAAGCAGCCCTAAGCTGTCTCCGAACACAGAGCAGCTTTGATTTCCAAAAAAAAAAAAGGCAAAAAAAGAAAAAAGCACACAACAACAACCAACCAACCAAAACAACCCAAATTCCCTGTCCCTCCTCCCCTCCTCCTTTCCCTTGGCTGGGATAGGGATGGTGCAGGGTCCCCCCAAAAAATGTAGAGTGGCCATGAAAAAGACACACGAACTGTGCTCATGGTTGTGAGAGTTATCACCAACAGAGCCCAGCCTGAGGTGGCCTTAAACTGCTGTTGTGCGGCATCGCTTTGGGTTTGGGGATGGCGATTTAACGAGATGCTTGAGTCCAGACTCTGACAGATGTCCCCAGAGACACCCGTGTTGTCACTGGATTGTTCTTGGTCCTCAAGCAAATGTTTTCATGCAATTCGTAGACAGGTAGAATGGTTTGGGTTGGAAGGGACCTTTAAAGATCATCTAGTTCCAACTCCCTGCCCTGGACAGGGAATTCTTGGTTGTACCCTTGTCCAGAGTCAATCCGAGTTTCTTCATCACATGGTTGTTGGACCAATGAAATGAAATACAAAGCACTTACTTAAGATATGGTTTACGAACAGGGAGTAAACCTGTATGAGAGCCGTGGCGTTACAGTTCAGAGCCAGCAGTACCGGGGTCCGGGCAGGTCCGTGCCTATTGATGCTTGTAGTGAGAAATAGGAGAGGCACCAAACCCATATCGACATGATGCTGGAAGTTCAATTTTTGGGCTTCTCAAACCCTCCACTGAAGTGTTTGGTGGGAGTTTCTGAGAATGAGATGCAGGAGAGGAATTCAGATAGAAAAGTTTGGTGGGCTTGCATCGTTTTGAGAAACCCTAGATGAATTTTGAGGTCTGGCAGTTGTTTCATGTGATCTGGTTGCAAGAATTTGGGAGTTCCAGCTGGGCTGAATGGGTGAGGAACAGGGAAAACAGCTGGAAGCGGAGCCGGTTGCCATCAAACCAGGCTGTTGTGTTCAGTGGCTGTGAATTGCTGGGTGTCAAAGGGGCCAGTTGTGAGTGCTGGTGGAAATGACACCTATTTTCAGGCATGGGGAGCACGTCTTGGGGGGAAATCCCATAAAATTCAGCCTGAACAGCTTTGAAGCCCTGACAGGCACCTGGTGTTTGGTGGTGGTGAGACTCAGCACTTGTGCCTCGTGTCCATAGTGGTGGTAATGGAGCACTGCTTACAATTACAAGTTTTTCCCTACCCCAGGATTTGCAGGTTCTTTGCCCAGCACAGTAATGACCGGAGCCTGTGCGAGGTACACGGTCGTTGGGTAACTAGTTTGTGTGAGAACTGCTCCTCAAGACATTTGAAGAGCAAGTATTTGCAAAATTCAGCCTGGAGAGAAGGCTCTGGGGAGACCTTAGAGCCTCTTCCAGTCCCTCAAGGGGCTCCAGGAGAGATGGGGAGGGACTCTGGATCAGGGAGGGGAGCCACAGGATGAGGGGGAAGGGTTTGACACTGAAAGAGGGGAGATTGAGATGAGATCTCAGGAAGAACTTCTTTGCTGTGAGGGTGGTGAGAGCCTGGCCCAGGTTGCCCAGAGAAGCTGCGGCTGCCCCATCCCTGGAGGGGTTCAAGGCCAGGTTGGAGGGGGCTTGGAGCACCCTGGTCTGGTGGGAGGTGTCCCTGCCCAGGGCAGGGGGTGGCACTGGACGATCTTCAATGGCCTTTCCAACCCAGACCGTTGTGTGATTCTATAAAATCACATGTTGGTTTAATAGGGGAAAAAAGCTTCACCGCTGCCACCTGCGGTTGGTGCCTTTATTTGTGTTTTGCTTTTCCACTTGTGTATCTCAGGAGGAAGAGGATGTCAGCACTACTGGGATTTTCCCTTCCCTGTTAAATTCACTTCTCTTCATGGCCATATCCCCATCCCTGAGCGTCTCCACCGGGCAATGCCCAGAAGGAGCAGCCAAGGGTTGCCCCACAGAAGGGGAATCCCCGGTGGCACCCGGCCAGCGCCGTCAGGGCCACGGCACCTGCCTCCCTCCCTGGCCCGCGGGCAACCTGCCAGAGGTAGGAGGGGGCACAGCCCGGACGGGCAGCGCTCTGGCAAGCCTGGAAAAGCTCGACAGCTCTTGAGGTGCCTCTTAATTGACGTGGAGCAGCCCAGTGGCTGCTCTAATTTGGGCTGGAGACTATTCTGTGCTCCGTCTCTCGCTGTTCTCCACCAGGAGCTGAACTTTGCATAGCCAGACTCTTGCTGGGTGGTTGTATCACAGGGGGCTTCACCGTGGCTGGAGATGTGTCTTGAATGTAGGTGGCAAATGCCATGTGCTGCTGTCTTCATTCTTTTAAAAATAAATATATGGTTTCTTCAGGTTGGTTACGTTTTGGTGACCGTCTTAGAGCAGGAGTTGCATCATGTCTCTGAGCCTTCAGAGCAGCTTTGTTAGCCCAAGGTATTGAGTAGGCTGTTTGTTCAAGCATTTTTTGGCCTAGTTGCATTCCAGATAGTATCTGAAATGGAAATTTATGCCACATTTGTCTCCTCCAGAAGTAACTTTGGGGGAAGCTTGTAACATGAGTGTGGAGAACATCATATCTTTACCATCCCTGTGCAGCTGAGCATGAACGATGGGCTCCTGCAAGACTTGGGTGTTGTCTTCAGCCTTGTCAAACCCGTGCCTTCCCCAACAGAGAACGTTGTGGCTATGGAGGACTGGCTTCTCTTAAACTTCGCTGCACAAATTGAGTAGATACCTAAGGAGATCCATTTCTGCTCAAGGATTCCCAAATCTCTGTGAGTTGAGGTCTAGAATCCAGTATAAGAATTAGGAGGACACAACTCTTGGTGGTCTGGTTACAGTAGACAGCAATGGTCCTGCTTTACCCTGGAGTCATGCAAGGCTTTGCGTGGACTATGCAGGCTTTTGAGACCAAAAAACTCCCAAAGACAGAAACCCAAGTGTCCTGAAGAAGTCTTCGTGCATCTGGGACAGAATAAAACTGTCTCTGCTCTCGAAAGTAATTTGGACTTTGCTTCCGCTTCCCACAGTGGGCTTCCCTTGCTCTCCCCTCCCTTCTTCCCACGGCTCTGCCCTTCTCCAAATGAGGTTTCCATTGGGTTAAGAGGTGTGAAGGACTTCTCTCAGTGCTCACCTGGATCGTTTGGTTGGGAGCAGTGCAAGACAGAGTTAAACCTGTCATCTTTACCTGCTTTTTTCAAGAATTGAGTGCCACATAGTGGGATATTCCAGTCCTGGGAGTACCGTAGGCACCACACGCTTCAAAAGGATCTGGTCCATTGTGCTGAAAATGAGATGTTACAGCCTTTGCCGTTCCTGCAGAATGGTATTTCTACTTGTAAATTTGCCTTTTATCTTCTAAAATTGTACTCACGACCGTGTCCTTTTGTCACCCTGTTAAGCCTTCAGTTACTGATCGGGATTCAGGAGCTCAGTCCCAAGTTCATGGATCTCCCTGCCCATGGGTTGGAGGCTTTCTGAAATAGAGACTTGGCCTTGTTACCTGTGGGAGCGTAGATTAAAGGCTAAGGTGCAGCTTAATAGTTGTCTGTGTGTAATTATATTCTATCAGTTGTGTGTGTGTGATGGTAACCGGAGAGCACGGTGTTGGGAAGGGGAGACAGGAGAAGGTTTGCCGGGCACCATGCACAGCCAGCGAGTCCCAGATGTTACTTGTGATGACTCCCATGAAATCCCGTAGCTGCTTACACTCAGTTGCCTGTATTTGCCCTAGGAATGGGTTGGGATCTCGCAGTAGACCCCGTGGCTATATTAAGGATGTCATATATGCATTTGGGAACGCAGCTTCATGCGGTAACCATAGTAGGAAGCAGATAAGTCCCTGGTTATCAAGCAGGGTAATGCAGTAATGTAGAGTGTGATGTCATGAAAGTCATGAAGAGATAGAGGGGATGCTGTAATTAATCCACAGTTAACAGCGCAGCGCATGTTAGCAGAGATGTGATGCTGTGTGCTGAAAGCGTCTGGGACCATCAGAAATAGAAACTGGGATGACCACAGGAGAACGGGGTCCAAGCCGTGTAGTCTGAAGAAGCTGTTGGAGAAGCAGCCATCTGCTCGCTCATGGCACGTGTGACTGCTGAAAACTGAGGACTGGTACCAGCAAACTGCAGAGGGATGCTTGAGCAGAAGAACGCGGGCCACCAGGAAGGACCTGCTCAAGCAGATGGCAACCATGGCATGGGGGAGAGGGGCAGCAGAGCCCCGGGGCACCCGGGAACCCAGAGGACAAGGCTGGGTGAGGAACGCTTGGCACGTTGAAGCTGTAAAACGTGTAATATCCCTACCCGAGCACCTGATTGTCATAAATGCTATTGAAGATGCAGTTACGTGCTACAGGAACCAGCCTGGCCACCTGCTTGTTAGGGTTTCTGCTAGACATGCACTGCGGGTGCCTTCTTAGCTCTTTAGGTGGGTATGGGGGTGTTATTTGTGGTGGCTGGTTACCTACGGCGTGCTGCTCTTCCAGCCTTTCTCACTCTATAGCAGTTTTTTGGGAGAGGGAGGAAGGATACACCCAGCTCATGTGGTCTGCCTCGTACTGGTACGTACCTGTGTTAGTACTTCAGTTAGTGCTTCCAGGTGTGGTTACGGTGTAGGCAGTGGTAAGGTTGACCCTACACAACTCCTGTGAGTTGAATCTTCCCGTCTTTGTTGCAGCTGAACAGGAATTAGCTGAGGACACTTATTCTCGTAGCTTATCTCTCCAAACAAATTCAGGTTCTTGTTCAGATTCAAACAGTTCTGACCATCTCCGTGTGCGTGATAGGACAGCGACCGTGGGGTGACACAGCTGAATTGGTTCAGAGCAGCTGAGCCCCCTCATCTCCTTCGGGTACGTAAAAAGGCTCAGAAATGGTGCTCGCCCGGGCTTCCTGCAGCAGCCAAAAGTTTATCCTGTGTTTTGGTGACAGAGTATGAGCAAAGAGATGTAAAAAACGGTAGTGTTGCCGTGCGTTTTCAGGGGAGGTTTGGTGGATGTTTGGGGAGTGATTCAGGAGCTGGAATTTTCCTTGAGATTACAAAGACTTCTGAAAAACAAACAAGGAATGGGTTTGTAGTCCTCCTGCCGTACTTTTTGTGGCAGTGAGCTGTTTGAGATGGAATGTGGCTTTGCTAAGGTTGCCTCTCCGCTTCTGCCGCTCCCTGCACCGACGCAGTTCCGTGCTCGCTGCCCGGCGAGGCTGCTCCGTGCCTGGGTGAGCTCCAGCACCCTCAGGAGGGGCTGAGGTTCGAGGGGAGACCTCTCCGCAGCCACCAGGCTGGTGGGAAAGGGCCCATTGATAACTGGTGGGGGGGCTTGGAAAGCCATGTCCTCTCCTGGGGAGGGACAGCGCTGCTTCATCGTTAACTGCAAAACAGCAAGGTCTTCAGGAGGAGGTGGCAAATGAGAGTGGAAGGGGAGGAGAGGGGGATGTGCGAGACTGCTGGCTGGGAGGCCATGGCTAAATAGCTGAGGGGAGCTTTAATACTTAAAAAAAACTGTAAAAGCTGGTGGTAGTTTCTGCTGCTTGTACTGCATGCGGGAGAGGGGGTACCGTGCGGCGGCGAGCGTGCACGTGGTGGTGAGGTTGGGCGAAGCCCCGTGAGCCGAGTTCACCCTCCTTTTGCACACGTGTATTTTCTACCAGATTCTTAAATCTCTGCAAACACCAAGCCAAATTTTGACTTGAATTTTATTCTGTGGGGGTCACGTTCTTTCAGAAGCAACGCAGGGTGTTAATGTGGCCCTGCCCATGGCGGCGTGGGTTGGAACTCAATGGTCTTTAAGGTCCCTTCCGTCTTTAAGGTCCCTTCCAACCTGAACCGTTCTGTGATCTTAGGAATAAATCTCTGACCACTCAAGCACCGAAATTACCTTGCGGCTGTTTTGCTTCTGGAGCGTTAGGGTCCTGTGCTCAGCTCTTTCCTAACCCAGCTCTTCGGTTCCACCAGGCTTTCCATGGCTTGCAAACCTGCTGGTTCTATCCCTTTGTCGCTTCCTCATGGAGTTGCTTTGACTGTACTTTTGCCCAGTATGGAGGGGAGCATCGCCGTTCTGTATCAGGCAGAGTTTTCTGAAAGGTAGAGAGGGAACAGCAGTCTGGGTCTAAAAAGGGCAAAGTAACAGTAGAAGCCGGTTGGCTCCTCTGCCACCGTATTAAAGGGATTTTCATCGGCATCCATGGCTGTTTCCAGCTCCGCCTCAAATCTCTTCTCCGCCCCTGAGGGATCTTTGTCCAATTCCCTCTTTGCCTCTTCTCCATCCTGCCCTTGGGGAGGTTGAAGGGATGGACATTCCGCCTCCCAGGGTTTTGTTTCTTTCTCAGCGTGAGATTTAGGTGCTCCTTCGCTTTGGTGCCGTAACTGGGAGCCAACTCTAAACTGAGCGTTTTCCTTCCCGTGCTTCCCCTTC
The DNA here is from genome assembly GCA_013399435.1 of Arenaria interpres. Classification (NCBI taxonomy): domain Eukaryota; kingdom Metazoa; phylum Chordata; class Aves; order Charadriiformes; family Scolopacidae; genus Arenaria; species Arenaria interpres. The sequence continues at coordinate 140,864 of VXAK01001244.1, read as the reverse complement.
CTACCTGTGCTCTTCCAAGCTTCCTTTGCAAAGGGGTTAAGGCAAAAAAAAAAGACCTCACACAAGCACTAGTTTCCCGGTGTGGAGCTCAGCCCCGTTCTCCAGAGAACCTCCTCCCCCATGGCTCGGTAGATGCCATGCTCCCTTGCCCTCCTGGCTCCGAAACGTGCCCGTAGGTGGGTGCTGGGACGAGCCACCTCGCTGGCCAAGGGTGATAAGGGGACAGGCAGGGGCCTCCAGTGCTGGTGAGCCCAGACACAGATAGGGGGGAACACAGCCGCCGTACAGCCTGCCTTTGGGGTGGAGCTTCTTTTATTTTACTTTTTTTTTCCTCCTTTTTTTTTTTTTCTCTTTGGCGGGAGCTCTGTGTGTGTGTGAAGCAGATGACGGCAAACCCTGCGTTTGTCCCCAAATTGATCTCACTGGAGGGTCCTGATACTTAAATACTGTTACAGCAAGAAGATACGCATGTTTGCCTTTAAAATGGCTTTCCTGCTGTCCAAATTTCAGAGCAGAGAGGGTTTTTGTAGATTGTTTGTAAGGTTTGGTTGCATTTTTTCCCCCCAGTGGAATAGATGTATGTGGGATCAGGAGCGTTTGACTTCATCTTTGGTTTCTTCTGACCGGCCTGAAATTCTTCTGGAAGACTTTTATGTAGTCATTCCCTATCATAATTCTTCTAGGAAAATTGTAGAGTCTTGGAAAAATGTATTTCCTGTCTAACGCTGCTCCTCCTACTCTCAATGAATCACTTGTGCTCTCGTGTTGCTTTGGGCTGACTTCCCTATTGACTTCAGTGCTTGGGATTTAATTAGAAATCGAGGGACGATACTTGAAGCTGTAAAACTACATGGGATTCTTTGCTGTGCAGCGGGATTACGGTAACAAAAAAAAAAATTAAGAAAATTAAATATTTGCATATTAACTGTCCTTGGTGTAAATGGAAGAGTTGCTTCGTGTTTCTGCGTCCACTGCCCTTGAAGGCTTCTTTTATCCCATCCGCAGCATAAAGCAGCATCCCCTCCCTCTCCACACCTCTAAATAAACCACAAGCACGGGACCGGGTCGACAGTACATGCAGAAGGATGGGATTTCCTTGGGTATTTTATAAGGGAGAAATAACCCCCAGCACTTCTCCATGGGTGTGAATATGTCTGTGTGTTCCCTGACTGGCCTTCCCGTGGAGTCCCAGGCCCCGGTGGCAGAGGAAAACTCACCTTGGCTACTAAGGGACTGGAATCCCTTAAGGCTGGCCTGGCTTTGGGGTGAAAAAAGAGCATTTTTATTCAGGGTGAGGCGTATTTAGGGGCTGTTTTGCATTGATGCCGGTGTTTGTGTCCCTTGAAGATAGCACCTGCCAAAAGAGAAGTGCTGTATTTAAAAAAAAAAACCCCAAGGACCCAGCAGAGCCCCGGAGCCTGTAATTTGCTGTACACACCCCTGGGGCTGCCTGGGGCCCATGGGGACATTATCGTCACCTCTCCCTTCCACCCTCCCTTGCCCCAACAGGGCCAGGGAGATAAGGGCTACGCCACAGCGATGCTGAAGGAGCCTTTCCCACCAGCATCCTCTGACACATTGCCTGAAATACCCCCAAAAGCTGGAGAAAATCTTCCCCTGAAGCACCATCCCGGTTCGGGATCGCCAGTGCCGGAGCAAACAGCCGTCTCTCCACGCTTGAAAAGCTCCCAAATAATTTTTGCGTGCAGAGAGGAGCTATTTTAACAACTGATGATACCTTGTAATAGCACAGGAGTTATACAGGGTGTCGAAGTTGTTGGTTAGTTTAAAAATGAATAGATTGGTTACATATTTTTTAGGGTGCTTATTGCCTGCGTTTACTGCGTTTCACCCTAGTGAAAGGGTTCGTGTTTTTGACCTGTTTACATTGTTTATGTTGTATGTTTATATATATGTTTCAACACCACAAAGGTGGGCAGTTGAAACAAAGCCCAAATACCCATGTTTGTGAATCGCTGCTGACCGTGCTAACACAAATAGGGATCAAACACTGAATATAACCTTTTGCATCCTTCCCAGTTTATGGGAATACCTGGCATTCATTGCCTGATCTGTGCCACCCTTTGCTTGCGAGTGAAGTCTTTGTCCTCCTCGTCTCATGCACGTTTTGCCTTGTTCTCTTCCCAGGTTAAAGAACTCGTTCTTGACAACTGCAGGTCATACGAAGGCAAAATCGAGGGCCTCACAGATGAGTTCGAAGAGCTGGAATTCTTAAGTACAATCAACGTAGGCTTAACCTCAGTTGCAAACTTACCAAAGTTAAACAAACTTAAGAAGGTAAATAAAATATCCCGTGCCGTATCCCTTCCTCTCTGCGCTGTACTGAAAGTAAAACAGTCGTTTGGATAAAAACCTAACTTAGCTGAGCAAACTGCTTTGTGATATGTGTTTGCACTAAAAACTCGAGATGTTTCTGTGCCTTCTAGCTCGAGCTAAGCGACAACAGAATCTCAGGAGGACTGGAAGTGTTGGCAGAAAAGTGTCCGAACCTCACGCATCTAAATCTAAGCGGCAACAAAATAAAAGATCTCGGTACAATAGAACCTCTGGTAAGTCAACGTGAGACAGGGTGAAATCGAACCCCGTTTTGTGATGGGTAGAGGTGCTTATGGGCTGGGAAAGTCCATAACGACTTGCAGTGGGGTGTTTTGGGGGCTTATGTCTCTGGGCAGGTTGCCCTGGGGCTCGGGCTGGCCACCGGCTATGTGCAGTGGCTGCTTCCCTCTAGTGGCTGCAGCTCTGGGGAGCGCTGTGGCTCTCTGCAGCCATCTCCCAGGTGCTCTGCTCCAGCTCGGTGGGTTTTTCCTGAAGCCTTGGGTCTCAAATCACGAGCTGCCGTGTCTTCCCAGGGGTCTGGTGGGTGGTGGTGGGTGGTCGGGGCTAGCTGCAGCCCTGTGTGCTTCCCCCTTTACTGGGTTTGCTCACTGCAGCTGGGCTGAGGTCCCTGAGCTTCCAACTTATTCCTGCTGGTTTCCATGTCCTCTCGTTATACATCTTATTTCAAGTGCTGAGCTCAAGCTTGTCAGGCTGCGATTCCAAAAAGCATCCCAAGTGTCACTTCTGGTAGTGCTATTTTCTAGGTTTTGGGTTGTGTGCCCTTTGCTCTCCAGAAGTGAAGAGGTTTGGTTCATGCTTATTTGGAATCATAGAATGGTTTGGGTTGGAAGGTACCATAAAGCCCCCCCAGTGCCACCCCCTGCCCTGGGCAGGGACACCTCCCACCAGACCAGGTTGCTCCAAGCCCCCTCCAACCTGGCCTTGAACCCCTCCAGGGATGGGGCAGCCACAGCTTCTCTGGGCAACCTGGGCCAGGCTCTCACCACCCTCACACCAAACAAGTTCTTCCCCACATCTCAGCTCCATCTCCCCTCTTTCAGTGTCCAACCCTTCCCCCTCCTCCTAGGGCTCCCCTCCCTGATCCAGAGTCCCTCCCCATCTCTCCTGGAGCCCCTTGAGGGACTGGAAGAGGCTCTGAGGTCTCCCCAGAGCCTTTTCTCCAGGCTGAATTTTCCAAATACTTGCTCTTCAAATGTCTCAAGGAGCAGTTCTCGCACAAGTCCGCTGCCCCCAGTTTCAGACTTACTGTTTTCTGGATGTCACTGCTGGTTTACATGCTTAGCTCCAGAAGGGAGATATACTTCGAAATGCTGTGGGCACTGCAGACCACCTCCTCCTCAAAAAAAAAAAAAAAAAAAAAAAAAATTAGGAAGGAATTGAATTCCTGTTCAATTTGTAAGCTTTTATTCATTTTTCAAAAGGCTAGGGAGCAATCACTAATTTTTTTTTTAATTCTTTCTTAGCAAAACTCTTGTGTCCAAAGAATAGTCTTTTTCTTCTTCATTGAAAGTAGTCGTTTGAGTGTACGTGACTGCTGGCTCCAGTGTCTTGCTTTGTGCTTTTGGGATAACTTGTTGGACTAATACTTATCCTTAGCTTGGCCCCTCACAGCAGGTGGGATTTTTGCGCCGTTAACTATTTCCAAACTTTGGTTTTCTACTTGGGAGATGCTGAACTTGAGAGAGACCCCTCAGATACCAAAGCAGCAACAGCCAAGGCGTTGCAGGTTTCTGTTCCACACCAAATTAATAGGCAGAGACCAAAATGACCCTAATTGTCACGGGAAGCTCTTGAGCGCATTAATTAACTCTGGCTGCTCTTGCATTCTCTGCTCGGTGGAGAATTACTGTGACACTGAACTTTCCTTTCTTTGCAGAAAAAGTTAGAAAACCTGAAGAGTCTAGATCTTTTCAATTGCGAGGTAACCAACTTGAACGATTACAGAGAAAACGTATTCAAGCTCCTCCCGCAACTCACATACCTCGATGGCTACGATCGGGACGACAAAGAAGCGCCGGACTCTGATGCAGAGGGCTACGTGGAGGGCTTAGACGACGAGGAGGAAGATGAAGATGGTATGTGAATTGTGCTACTTGGTGTACGTAAGTTAAAAGATCCGTATGCTGCCTAGTACGTTTTGCTTCCAGCTCTGACTTGTTGGCAAGAGAAGGGTGTTCTCAGCAGCTCCTTCCTGACTGATGAAAAGCAGAAGTATCTCAGTGTCCTCTGAAAGAAAGAGGGGAAAGGAGATGGGCAGGGCCTGAAAGAGCTACTTTCTCAGTCTTATCCCTAGTGAAAGATCGGGATGACAAAGAAGCGCCAGACTCTGATGCAGAGGGCTACGTGGAGGGCTTAGACGACGAGGAGGAAGATGAAGATGGTATGTGAATTGGTGCTGCTTGGTGTACGTAAGTTGTGAGACTGATTCGCTGCCTGGTACCTTTTGCTTCCAGCTCTGACTTGCTGGCAGGAGAATGGGTGTGCTCAGCAGCTCCTTCCTGACTGATGAAAAGCAGAAGTATCTCAGTGTCCTCTGAAAGAAAGAGGGGAAAGGAGATGGGCAGGGCCTGAGAGAGCTACTTGCTCAGCCCTTTTTATAGTCAAAAGGCAGGGGGCGAAAGGGTGGTAGAAGAAAGGCGCCCTGAGGAGGGGTAAGACACTTTGAAAGAGTTCAGGGAACAGTAAACCCCAGGGGATGGGGACGTAAAGGAGAAGTGGGTAAGAAAGGATGACGTGCAGACACTGCAGTTTTCCAGGAACAGCACAGCACGGATGAGGGAAGTACGAGCAGTTGTGTAGACTGTGATGGAGAAGGGTGGGGTGGAGAACCAGGCTGGGCATAGAAAAAAGCAGCCGAGTCAAGGAATTAAGGAGCCAAAGCATTAATAGGAGGGAGGTTGTAGCTGCTCCGTGAGGACAACGTGAACTGGTTGTTGTCAGGCAGAAGAGAGGAGAGTGCGTGTATTGGCGTCTGCCTGGGGCAAGCTCTGTGAGAGGCACTAACGAAGCAGGAGCAACTTTTTAACATTAGGAAAATGCACGGTGGGTCCCACGGCGCTGCAGGAGCCGTTCTGCCCCCCCGGCAGACTGCGCTCGGGGGCATCAGTGGGGCGAGTATCCGGCTGGGTTTGGGGAATTTGCTGGACTCTTCAAACCCGGCCGCGCAGCAAAAGCGGAATAGCTGGACTTGCACTTTTCCCTGGAGCTGGATGTGAGCTGTGGCCAGAGGGGCGAGCGCTGCCTTCAGCCAGGTTCAGCAGGGACGGGTTCTTCTCCTCAGAGCTCATTCCATTGCATGAAAAAACCCTCCGTAACACCATTCCTGCAGCATGGAGACTTGATCTCTGGTTTGTGGCTTGGGCTAGTTGCGTTTAATCTCTTTTCTCTTGAAAAAGAGATGGCAAACTGGTAAGGTGGATTGTGTGTGACCCTTTCGTATGGCTCTGGCAAGGGGTGTCCCTTGGTGGGGGGCGTCCCAGTGCATGGTTGGCTTGTAAAGTTCTGCTCTATCCCTGGTGGGGGCAGATGGACACTTGCAGATGAGGAACTGCAAGCGTCCCACGGGCTCAAAAATGCCTATTAGTGGTGGGAAGTGGAGCAGCTGAAGCTAAAACAGTCCTGAGGCTGCTGTGACCTACTGTCGAGGCCCCTGCAGCCCCAGAGCGGCTCCGACCATGGGTGCAGCTGCCACCCTCCTCTTGTCACCAGGCTGAAGAGGGACAGAGCTACATCTAGCCCTGTCTCGCGGCAGCAGAGCTGGCTCTTATTCTGCACTGTCCTTAAACAACGCTTTCAGCCTGCTCCTCGTGTCGGCAGGAGGTCACATCTCAGGTGGCAGTGTTGGGGGGAAAAAAAGTAAACTTTAAATGTCTGAGTGGTTAATCTTTGTTTGACTGTATAGAAGAGGAGTATGATGATGATGCTCAGGTAGTAGAAGATGAAGAAGATGAGGAGGAGGAGGAGGAAGGAGAAGAGGAGGACGTGAGCGGAGAAGAGGAGGTAAGGATTTGTGCTGTTAATAATAGGTGTGGAGTGAACGTTCTCTAACTGGGAATAGTTGGGTGGGAAATACACCAAATACTGGAGGATTTTAGTGCTGGAAGCCTGCGCTTGCTTTTTGACTCAAGAAGCATGGCAGTGGGGGGTGGCTTTGAGGCATGGCTGTCTATGAGCCAGCTGCCATCTAGTGACCAGTGACGTGAAATCATTCTCTTTATTGGGCTGATGTCAAAAATACTCTCGGGAACGTCTGCAGACCTGTCTGTGGGGCCTTTGAAGGGCTGGGGCTACAGCCTCCGTACGGACGAGAGAGCGGTACCCAAATTACTGAGCCCGAGCTCTCGGAGTAAGATTCCTCCTTGGGTGTGTTCCTTGGGATTCTTCAGGATGCTTCAATTCTCGGTGCGGTCCAGGTCTTGGTCACAGGGATGAGCCAGTCACGCTCTGCCGAGACTTTGCCAGAGGCAGAACCGCTGGGATGGGCTCAAATTTGTCTGTAGGAGGTCGGATTATCTGTCCTCTGGCCAAACAAGGTCTTAGATCCTTAACTCCCTCTCCTGAGTGGTTGGTCACTCTCTTCTCAGAACCACCAGCAGCTCCTCAGGCTCTGGAGATGTCAGTTCATCTTTTAACTCTCTGCCCCAAGAACACGCGCCTTTCAATTCAAAAGAGTCATCGCATTTTACTGAACTCGACATCATAACGAAGTCGGCAGCTTTCTGTCGGTGTGAAGTACAAACCCACTTTCTCGCTGAAGACTCGGAGCTCGACGTGGCTGCTCTGATGGCTTGTGATTTTTCTGCCATGAAACTTGGGCCAGAGTCCAGTTAAACCGTAGCAAAAAAACTGCACTTTTATATAAGTGGGTGGGAAGTGTTTGCCTTTTTGTTTGGTTTTTGTTTAAGATGCTTCAAGGGCTTTCTCTCTGTTGTAAAAAAGCTGTTGGGTATTGCCAAATTGTGAAAGGTCCTTGCACTAAAACCAACTTTTTTCTTTTTTTCTTTTTTCCTCTTTTGTTTTTTAAATCTAGGAGGATGAAGAAGGCTACAACGATGGTGAGGTAGATGACGACGAAGATGAAGAAGAGCCCGGTATGGAAGCAGTCCAGGTTCTGCTAGAGATAAAATCATAAATTAATATTTTTTTTCAAAAGTAAAATACAATTTTCTGAAAAGCAGGCTCACGTTTGTGCTCCTGCTCCTTTGAGAGTTTCCAAAGTAGAAGCTTGTTGAACTTGTGCAGCTTCTCAGCAGCGTGAGGGAGCGCTCGTATAATTCCAGTTGTCTTTTATTTTCTAGACGAAGAACGGGGACAGAAGAGAAAACGAGAAGCTGAAGACGAAGGGGATGAAGACGACTAAACCGAATAACCTATTTTGAAAATTTCCTATTGTGATTTGACTGTTTTTACCCTGTATTTCCCCTCCCCACACCCCTGACCTTTTTTTTTTTTTCTTTTTTTTTCTTTTTTTTTTTTTTTTAACTGGGTCTCATCTNTTTTTTCTTTTTTTTTTTTTTTTCTGATTGTAATGTTGCTGTGGGAATGAGAGGGAGAAGCAGACTGGGTGGGCAAGGGAATAAAATACTATTTTTACTGCCACTCCTCCTATTCATTTTAAATTTTATTTTTCTTTTTGTCCCTCTCTTAGTCCCTGTAACTGCAATAGCAAGTATAAACCAAGTGGTAATTTGTTTCTTATTATTGGAGTGGGTAGTTTGACATCTTTGGAAAAAAAAAAAAAAAA
>VXAK01001244.1:77657-114376 GCA_013399435.1 Arenaria interpres | reverse complement strand
CCCGGGGGATCAGGCCACAAGAGTGGGCCCAGCCCCTGCTGTCCCTGTTAGCAAGAAGGATTAATAATAGCATTGCTGTTGGGCTTAGGGGAAAAAAAAAAAATATATATATATATAAAAAAGACCTTGTTGTGCACAGCTGTACGGCTTATCTGCAGCGGGGGATGCAGAAAGAGCAGCGCTGTGACAATAAGTGACACTGGGGACACTGCACCGACGACACAGGAGCAGGGGATTGGCACAATTCGCCTATTTCTCTGCATCAATCTCTTCCTCCCTCTCCGTCCCTGTGACTGCTGAGCCATCGCCCACCCGCGGCCCCTCTCCCGACCCCCCCAGGGTGTATAAATGAAAGGGAGGAGGGTGCCNACGATGGTTCATGAAGCCTTCAAAGCATCCCCCCTCCCAGCACCTCCTGTTCCCCGGTGACTGCATAGAAGAGGTTATAATTTGAAGTGGGAAACAGCTCACCGTGATTCATGGCTGCCATCTGAATTTTTTTTCCCCACCCCACTCAGTATCTCCCTTGACGAGCTTTCAGCTAATAAAAAAAAATGCCAATATACTGAACCGAAGGAGATGGTGAGACATTTGGTGAGAGCAGAGTGAAACGCTGAGGATCAGGTGAGGCAGGTTTGTGACCAGTTAGAAACCGGATCCCCCCCAAAACCTCCCCCTGCAGAACGGGCGATGGTTTCTGAGCTTCTCCCTGCTACAAATGCTTCTTCTCCTGCATGATACAGCCTTTGGGACGGACTTGTTTGCGTCCAGAAAATAAAAAGGAGGAGGATGCAAATAACAGCTACGTAAAGACGGCCTGATTCATTACCCCCCCTCAGCCTGGAAAACTGCCTTTTGCTGATATCCCCCGGTGGATCAGGCCACAAGAGTGGTCCCAGCCCCTGCTGTCCCTGATAGCAAGAAGGATTAATAATAGCATTGCTGTTGGGCNAGCATCCCAGCTCACCGAGGTGTCTTCGGAGCATGAGGCGATGATGTTCTCAATGAACGGATTCCACTTGATGTCCAGCACGTTGCCCTGGTGACCACAGACTTTGGGGTAGTTTGGTTCGATCCGGCCTGTCTGTAATTTAAAATAAATATTAAAAAAAAAAAGAGAGAAAAAAAATAATTTAGTGATAAAATTGGTCTTTTTAAGGCTGGAGCCCTGTGAAGGGAGTGAGCTCCGCAGGTTGTTCTGGGTTTTTGGCTGGAGGAGACACTCGGTTTGATTTCACCCTGGCCAGATTCCCAGGGGTGGGTGCAGCTGATACCTGTAGGAGAAGGGGCTTCTGCAAACACAACCCCGTGGGGCTGCTCCACTGAGCACCCTCCCAGCCCCAGTGCAGTAGGAGACCTTTGCACGACCCTCCGAAACCACGGGCCAAAGGGCTGGAAGGGACTTGGGAGGCACCAAATCAACCCCCAGGTCTCCAGGCTGATCAGCCCTTGGGTGCTGAATGAATCAGAGAATCACAGAATGGTTTGGGTGGGAAGGGACCTTAAAGCCCCCCCGGTGCCACCCCCTGCCCTGGGCAGGGACACCTCCCACCAGAGCAGGGTGCTCCAAGCCCCCTCCAACCTGGCCTTGAACCCCTCCAGGGATGGGGCAGCCACAGCTTCTCTGGGCAACCTGGGCCAGGCTCTCACCAGCCTCACACCAAACAAGTTCTTCCCCGCATCTCACCTCCATCTCCCCTCTTTCAGTGTCAAACCCTTCCCCCTCCTCCTAGGGCTCCCCTCCCTGATCCAGAGTCCCTCCCCATCCCTCCTGGAGCCCCTTGAGGGACTGGAAGGGGCTCTGAGGTCTCCCTGGAGCCTTCTCTTCTCCAGGCTGAATGAAGGATTTGGTACTTTCCTCCCAAACTTTGGAAGTGACGCCAAGCAAGCTCCGGACGTGTACTTCACAGGACAGATCCCCAGCTAATTTGGGATCATCAACACTCTTGCTGAATGATGCAACAATAACCCAACCGTTACACCACTCGATGGGATCCTCCCATGCGGATGGAAATCCTTGCAGGACTTTTAGGGGATGGTCCAGTCCTGACACCCCCTCCCAGCAGAGAGGACCCGCAGAGCTCTGCGGAGGACGGCGCACAGCCCTTGGCACAGCCTCCCACTAAGGTTCCCATGGCGGACGGGGTGCAGGAACCCCCTTTTCTTGCCGGGAGCGGGCAGCTGCCTGCCCTTCCCTCCCCACCGCCCTTCCAGCTCCCGCGCCGGCTCCCTGCCGCAGCCCGGAGCTGGTGGCAGCCTTCGGAGCGTGCAAACTAACTAGGTCAGCACGACACAGCCACTAAATATTTCATAGCCCTTCCAGCACTGACCTTTTAACATATCGAGCTCCTGGCTCCATTTAACGGGAACAAAGAAAGGCAGCGGGGATAACACGCTGCGGCTTTTTCCTTTCCCGGCTGAGGGAGGAGCGCTCTGGGCAGCCGGATCAGGCCCAGGGACTCGCCCCTGCCCCGTCGCTGCTGGGAAGGTTTATTGGAATTAATTGCCTCCCGGGGAGAGGCAGCTGCTAATTGCCCAGGCGCGGGGTGGGATGCGGGGGCAGAGCACCCGGATTCCGTCGGGCAGGGATGGAGATGGAGAAAAGCCATCGCACGAGGCGCTGAGAAACCACGACCGTCCCCCAGCCCACACCATCCATTTTGTAAACACCCTTTAATCACGGGCATTAGCGGTGAAAAGCCAGTTCTTGCCCAGACTGCTACAGCGGCTCTAAGTCATCCCTCAGACACGGCCCATAGGGGAGGTGAGAACTAGGCTGGCCCAAAAGCACCTGGGACTTGGTTTTGTGGGTCATTTCGGTTACGGAGGTAAAGGAAATAAAACAAATAGGTGCCTGCTCTCTCTGCCCTTGGTCCGTGGACAAACAGACACCTCCAGCTCCATCCCTGGCCGGGTATCAGGGTCCTGGGCAGTCGTTCCCCTCTGCCCTTCGATGCAGCCTCTTAGGAACTCTCGTTAATTGCCCGGCGTGTGACAGGCAGGGGACGGCATCCCCGTCAGCCGCTCTGCCATGAGCACTTCACGCAAGAGCGACTCCTAACTCATGAACCTCTTTCTAATTAGGGCACGTTACACAAATTCCCCACCCATATGGCTCAGGGTTCATTTCCCCTTCGGTGACTGATACCTGCCAGTGTGATTTTAACCTCTATCAGGGCCAATTTCAGGGGTGTCAAGGCAGGGATGGATGGAAGAGCTGGGACGGGGCGGCTGTGCTAACCTTCTCCTTCAGCTGCCCACAGCATCCCTCCGGCTCGCTCAGAGAGCCTAAACTTTGATAATTCCACCCATCAGCAATAACCTGGCTCAGATCTGAGCTGCCACGTCAGCCCTGAGCCCTTCACTGCCTCCTGCCATCCACTAGTGCATCTCCCTCCCCGCATTTACCTGGCAGCTTTGCCCCAGACAAGCAGCAGGGATGGATGTACGCAACATTTCTGACATTATCAGGCAGCTGAAAGGGCGTTTTCCTGGTTAACGCCCCAGGCTTGGGGTTTATTAGCGCTATTATAAACCAGTTCAGGTTATTAGGGATAAAAAAGAAGCAAAGTGATTTTCTGACGGTTTTACCAGGGTGACCCAAGGCTCCAGGGGCTCTGGATGGTGCCGTGGCTGGAGGGATGCTCCCCTGAATCCCCCCAGCTGTGCATCCCCACCTCCCACGATACATGTTTTTGCCTTAGATTACACCAAGCACCACCACAAACACTGGAGCATCCCATAGGAAGGGCAATACAGTAAGGTCAGCATCACCCACGGATTCTAAATTTTCCTTTTCCTCCGTGGCAGAGACAGCCCCTTGGGAAGTCCCCATCACACCAAACCTGCAGGGTGGGGGGCAACAGCCCCCAGCACCTCAGGGATCCCCCTCACACACAAAAAGATCTCCACGGTGGAAGCCAACGGTCCCCAGGAAAAGCAAAGCCCAAGGAGGAGCATCAAGTGACCGAGCACTGAGAGCCCTTCATTTAAATAAAAAATAAAGTCTTTCCGATGCGAAGCCTTGAAAACAGCATCAATCAAAAAGTTAGTTTTCTGCTAAATTGAATTTTCAAAAGGGGTGGAGGGGAAGATTTAGGAAAAAGCTGCTTTTCACTAAAAACATCCTGAGCTGCCCATCACCTGGGGAGACCCGCAGAGCCCCTGGGTCAGCTGCTGCCTTTGCCCAAACCCCGCTGCAAAAATCATGCTGTGGAAAGTTATTAAGAAAAAAAAAAAAACCACAACAAAATATCAAATTTTTCACGTTCTTTAAGTTTTCTCATGGAAAACAAATAATTCTTCCCTCTGTTCCCAGGTGGGGAGAGCTCAGTCCTGTGCCCCACCGCCCCAGAGAGAAGAGGAGGTGGCTTTGGGTCTCATCCTGCACACCAGCATCACACAGAGCACAGCGTGAGCTGCAGGGATGCAGCCCCCCCGGGGACAAGCAGGCAAGATTTGGGAAGGAAAAAAAGCCAAAAGGTGAGACACAGAAGGTGGGGTGCTTTAAGCACAGGGTCGGTGCTTTGTTAGTGCACAAGGCTCTGCCTCCCAGTACCACCCAGCAACTCTCCTGTGAATTAATGGGATGCAAAGCACAGCTTTATCGGGTTTTATACTGAGTACACCAGCAGCCACCACTTACCCAAACAGCTCAGATTATCTAGCTTTCCCCCCATTTTCATATTTGCATTAGACTGACATCATTAACACGCTCTCTCGAGTAGGAATTCATGCAGCAGCTGCTAAATTCCAGGCGGACAGACCTTTTAACAGCACAAGTTAATATGCAATCACTTTAATTTTGAGCAACCAGCCAAATGATTCCCTTTGCAAGGTAGATTTGATGGGTTTTGTCAAAATCCATTAGGCTTTCAAAGAGGACAAAACCAGAGTTGGGTTACTAGGGGTAGGTTTCTGCCCAAGATGTCAAGAGTTTTGATTAAAATCAGCCGAAGGCAGCGGTGCGGGAGCCGCCACGGTGTCCATAGCCAGGGACAGCCCTCCTGCAAGAGCAGCGGCGGGTTGTGCCCATGCCCAGGGCACCTGAAAGAGGAGGAGGAGCCACAGAAGTGAAATTAAAAGGGAAAAAAAAAATATTAAAATCATGTATTCGTGCCACAGCTTCCCAGTCAGTCATTCTTAGAGGGACCTCGCCAGCAGCCGTGCATTAAGCCACAGCGAATCCTAATCCCTGGATCCCTGACCCCCGGCGGGGGGAAGCTCAGTGACCCAGATACTGTCCCTTCAGCAGCTCCAACATCTTCCACAGCATGGGCTGGGAAGAGCAAACCTCCTGCCAACTTCAGCCCCTCCAAGCCCTCCCTTCGCAATGAGGAGCACTCGAAAAGGAGAAAGTTATTTGTATTACAGCTGGGGGGGAAAGGGAAGAAAGGAAAATGGATTATTATTTTTTTTTTTCAGCTGGTTGGACTCAGTTATTTTGCTGCTTGGTGACAGAGAGGGAAGCTGTCCCCTGGGAATGGTGGCACCAGCAGCGAGAGCAGAGCCCAGGAGAGATGGATACACATCCCCAGGAAGGAGAACACCACCCCTAAGAGAAAAGCCTCTCTTTTTTCAGAAGCATCACTTTTAAGCACTTGTAAGTTGTCAAAGCATCACTGTGAGTGGTGCCAGGTCACAGCAATTTTGGTATCAGAGTCCATCTTGGCCACCATCATCATCACCAGACTCAAGCCATGAGAAGTGTTATCACTTCAGACCCTTTAAGCAGCTCAAGCTTCAGGCTCACGAACAGCCAGACTCCACATTTGCTTTGTAACAAGCCAGCAGAAAGCTCCCGTAAATCATTTTAATACACGGATTTCATAAAACCTGCCTTTCACCAGCTTCCCTCGAAATATAAACCCAGAACGTTTCCAAACCCTCGTGTTTCCTACAAAGAGCTACGAGCGCGGTGAAAACCTTTATTCAACTCTCTCCTCAAACCAATCACAGGGAGAAAACTTTACAGAAGCAACAGCAGCATCGATGCCAGCAGCTCCAGCACCTGTCCCTGGGTGAGAAACCTCCCCGAGGAAGGAGCACCCACCTCCAGCTCCGGGGACCGGCCAGGCCACCCTTCCCCACCCAGCAGCTTCCCCCCAGATGCTCCCTGATCCCTTATTAGCTTTTAGAGGGGGATCAGGGAAGCGCCGCCTGAGCCATAGGGGATTTACAGGGTTTCCCAGGAAATCCTTGAGTACACACAAGTCTCCAGTGGCTGAGATTAAGAGTAAATACATTTACAGCTGTCTTTTTAAAGAAGGTCTCTCCTCCTCAAGAATCAGAGAGGAGGAAATTACACAGATTTCCCTGTCCCCGGGGCAGATCCCTGGCTGATTTGGAGGGAGGGAAGGTCGTGGCAGGTGTCGCGGACGGAGTGATTAACTTCACTAGTTAGAGTGAAGTAGTGAAATATTTATTAAGGTGAAACAGTGATTTAACAAAATCAGTAGTAAGGGCGATAAAACCAGTAGTAAATGCGATAGCGTTTTACGAGATTCGATGTCAAGGCACACTCTGTTATTTACTGCAGAGAGGACAGGGTCAGACAAGCTGTCAGGGAGACCCTCCCGTTGAGTCACGAGGTTCAGAAAGGACCCCCTTGCTTTCTAAACTCCTTCTCAGAGAGGAGTCTGGGTGCAGCTGGATCCAATCCTAGTCCCAGACTTGGTCAACGGTTTATGTCTAAAGGATTATATCTGCACAATCAATCCTTTACATTACTTAGCTAAGATTTTAAAGTTTAGCATGCTATTAGTCACTTACCGAGAATCTGTTGCGGCAAGGAATCTCTCAACCTCGAGGAGTAGAACCTTAAGCGAGCATCCTCACCAAAGGGGAGATCCTGGCGTGCAGCCGCTGCCACACAGGAGAGCCCAAAGGGCTCTGGGGCTGTCCAATATTTATACAGTAAGATAATTCACCTAGAGTCATATTTTCATGGCAACGAAATTTCTAGCTCCCCACTCCAGACAGTATTTTGACTATGCTGCCAGCCATCCCCCAAAGTCCGGGTGCAAGTTATCACAACTGCTGCTGTGATGGCCGTGGTGGCCAAGGCCGGGCAGGAACCGGTGAGGGGGGGGGGCAAACCAAGGAGAGCACACCCCCACAGCAGGTTAAGGCATGGTCATTAGCAACCAAGTCAAACGGAACCAGCACAAGCCAGAGAGAAATGGGCCAAACCCTTGGCAGGGACCCAGAAAACCCCTTCCCAGGACATGCTGCCGGCTGCACATCTCCAACCCCCACCAGGGCAGAGGGGACCAGCCCTGGCTGAGAGCCCACGGGGAAGGGGGGGGACAAAGCGGGGGCTCCAGGCACAGCTGGGCATCACATCTGCAACGCAAGCAGCAGCACAAATAATCCCCCAGGGAAATTCCCACGTGCAGGTGGAAGGGATGCTGCTACTGGAGATGCTCCTCTCCCAACGACTGAATAAATATAAAAGACGGATGCCTCAAGCCTTTCTCTCCCTTTTCTGCTCTCCCCAGCAGCAACCCTTCTGCCAGGACGCACGTCCAGAGCCCCCAGCAGATGCAAACCACCAGACAGGGGGGGATTAAACAGCCCCATTTTGGCCAGAGCCAGCCAAGGCTGAGGAGACCGGACAACCACACATGTTCCCAGCAGGATCATCCCCTGGGAGGGACGGGGCACACAGCTGACCCGGCTGGAAGCTGGTCTGGGGATTCTCAGCAGTATAAATCCATGGGGAAAAAAAATAAAATAATAATAAATGCAAAGAAATTCATGCAAACAACGGTATTGTTCATTGAAACATCAATTCCCGGCACTGGAAATGCCTGACCACGCTTCTGGGTCCCGCAGAGAGGAACCTGGTTGTTGTGAACAGGCTGTCAGGCTTCCTGACCGCTCTCCTGAATGAGAGCGGGGAGTAAAATGCTAAGCCAAGAGCCAGCTTTCTAGTAAACAAGTTATAAAAGCTCAGCTCGTGTTCTGGCACCTTTGAGGGAAGAAGCTGTTGAGCCAGATGTGCACCTCCAGGAAAATAACACCACGAGCGAGAGCTGCCGCCCCTTTTCCCAGCCTGTAACACCTGGGAAATTCAACCACGGAGGGGAGGGAGAGGGAGATGCGCTCAGTGCATCCTCCAGCACCTGCAACAACAGCCTAGGCATTTTTATTTTTTTTTTTTAAAAAAAGCATGGAAATACACAAGGGGTTTCTGCTGACCCCTATGGATTTTACTGCCTGTCCTTCTCCCACCCCCAGGGGTGCTTTGGGATAAACAGACGGCCCCACGTCTACCAGGTCACCTGCCACAAAAAACGGCACCAATTTGTAGACAGCTTCATTCCACAACTAAACCATAAAGCAGGAAAAGAAAACAGCATCGCTTAATGCCATTTTCTTGCCAGGACGAAGGTTTAAATATCAGCCGCCCCTTCTTGTGAGGCTACAAACACCGTTTAATTAAATATAAATACTGCTGTGGGCTGTAAGCACCCCATCTTCTGCCCAGGCAGACAGTGCCCCCCTGGCTGCCTGTGCTTGGGGTAACTCAGGGGACCTTCTCGGGCCTCCCTGGCCCCACAGAGCCCCCAAACCCCCAAAGCGACACACACCAGCAGCTCTCGACAAACAGTTTGCCCAGATTTAAAAGCCCGAAGCTTTGGCTGCCGAGGTATTTATCCGCACCGTAAAAGCGGTAGCCAGGCTGAGGCTTGTTAATTAAAAAGACAAAAGCCCATGTAATGTCTCTGTTAAATTGGATTATGGAACACTAAAAATAAATCCGTGTTTATTGGTAACAAAAAGCCACTTTTTTTCCCCAGCGAGGGCAGGGTTTGTCTCTGTTTTAGCCGGCAGAGGGGGCAGGCAGGGCTGGACTGCCATGGCCCAGGCACAGCCCAGCTCCCCCCTCCCCGGGCTCTGCTGCAAAGGCAGAAGCATTAAGGGGGGGCAAAACCCCAGATTTCCCTTCCCAAGCTCCCCTTGGCCCAAGGATGTGCGTTTTTCAAACCTCGTTTCCCCCTCTGACCCTCCACCCGCTCTCAGGGCAGCCTTAAAATTTTACGCCGACGCTTTTTGACTGATCCAGGTGCTTAAAACCAGCCAGATCCCAGGTCCGGGCTTCCCACGGCTGCTCTCCCCTTATCTCCTTGATAAATGCAGGGACATCAGATTGTGCTCCAGCGTGGAGCAGTAATGCTGAAGAGACAGCTTTTTTGAAAGCCTCAGGTCTTTTTTCTTTCTGGCCAGCTCTAGGTTAAAGGAGATGTCTCCCGCAGACTAAAAGCACATAGAGAAAAATTCACAGAAAACCAAAAAAACCCCATAGTACAAACCAAGGCAGTCTCCTGCGTCCTGAGTTTAAAGGCAGAAAAGCTCCAGGGACATGAAAACTGGTTCATAGCACAGAGAAATAGAGAAAATTCTGGGTTTTTTTTTTCCACCCAGCACTTTGAAGCGCAGCAGATCCAAGAAACAAGCAAAGCAGCAGTGTGATGAGCTTGCCCGTTCTCTGCCCAGCCTTGGCAAGTGGGTGTCCCCGCAGACACATGGGGGTCTCTTGGGTGATGCCACAAGCCCACAGGCAGAGCAGATGCCACCAGGACCCGGAGCCAAGGCAAGCCATCCCAAAGCCAGGGCAAGCTGCCCGGGGCACACAGCCCGCTCCTCCCGCTTGCCAGCTGCCACCCTGGCACACAGCTGGCGGGGGGGGAAGCCAGACAGGGGTGGGTTTTGCCCAGCTGCTGTCCCTGTCCCCAACTCCCCAGGGATGGAATGGGGAGGGACATTCCATTCTGGAATGTCTGTGGGGGTTAGCAACGGGTCCATCACCTCCACAGGCTGCCCTGGAGGTCTGGGACCTCCATGGGGATTAGCAACGGGTCCATCACCTCCACAGGCTGCCCTGGAGGTCTGGGACCTCCATGGGGATTAGCAACGGGTCCATCACCTCCACAGGCTGCCCTGGAGGTCTGGGACCTCCGTGGGGATTAGCAACGGGTCCATCACCTCCACAGGCTGCCCTGGAGGTCTGGGACCTCCGTGGGGATTAGCAACAGATTAGGCACTTCCAAGGGCTGGAATGGAGGTTTGGGACCTCCATGGGCTGCCCTGGAGGTCTGGGACCTCCATGAGAACTACTAATGGGAACGTCATGGTCATCCATCCGTCACCCGCAGTGGGGTGAGGGACCTGCCCCACACCTCGGGCAGCTCCAGCAGCTCAGACACAACCAGGACAGGCAGCACTGGCAGGAGCAACAACCTTGGCCTTCAGCTTCCGACGTGTAAACAGAGACTCCCCCTTCCTGCTGGCTGCTTCCTTCAGGTGCCCGGGCAGATAACATTGTCTGCCTGGGGAAAACAGGCTATCTTCATCCCCCGTGGAAACAAAAATCCCTCCTGCTGTGGTATGTGCAACTCCAACCCCTCCTCCTCCTGCCAAAGCAGCCCTAAGGGGGCCCCCACAGCATCCCACCACCACCCCAGCAAGCTGCAGCACAACCCATCCTCCCTGCTCCAGCCCCCTTTATATGTCCCCAACTAAACCAGGCACAGCTGAGATGGACCCACATAACGATGGGGCTTGGTTTTCCCCGGCTGTTTAACCAGCCCAGGGCCAGCCTGGAGCACAGGGGGCTCTCTGAGCTTCCTGGGGGCTGGTTGTTGTGGGTGAGCTGCAGCACAAACACACCAGTGTGGATTTTTTTTTATTAATTTAATAACTGCTTCCCAAACCATCCTGGGACCAGGGAGGAGAGCAGCCCTTAGGCTTCAGGGCTACAAGTGTAATATCTTTTTTTAAAAAAACCATGTATTTTGTCCTTTTCCCTGGGCTGCCCACACGTTTGGATAAGGCTAAAGCATTTGGGAGACTAAACAGAGCCAAGCTGAAGGCAACAGTTCAGGGATGGGAAGCCCCTAGGAGGGAGAGAGGGGACTGGGGATGTGCCCCCCAGCAACCTGGGGGTCGTGCGTGGATGTGAGAGCCACGGCTTCCCTTCCAGAGGAACAGAAATGCTTCACTGTTACGGATAAAAGCCTGAAAATGCCACAAAATGCCCCCTGGAGCATGGGAAAGCCTAAAAGAGGTGAAGGCTCCTCCACGGGTGACTTTGTGCCGAGGCTGATGCTGATGGTGACGCTGGAGTCCAGCGCTGGGGTGAAGGGACCTGCAGCCCTGGGGAACACGCTGCTGTTTGGGCTGTAAAATGTGAGACCTCAGCTTCTCCCAACTAAGCACGTTACCCACTAAAAAAAATAAAAAATGTAGACACACCATTCCTGATGTTTCTGGGATTTTTGCACAGATTTTTTTGAAAATGGAGCCCAAATCCAGCCTGTTCCAGGGCTCTGCCACCCTCAAAGTCAAGAAGTTCCTCCTCATGTTGAGACGGAATTTCCCATGTCCCAGTTTGTGCCCGTTGCCCCTTGTCCTGTCCCTGGGCACCACTGGGAAGAGCCTGACCCCATCCTCTTGCCCCCCACCCTTTAGCTATTGCTCAGCACCAATGAGGTCCCCTCTCAGTCTGCTCTTCTCCAGCTGAACAGCCCCAGGTCCCTCAGCCTTTCCTCAGCAGAGAGATGCTCCAGCCCCTCATCATCTTTATAGCCTCCCCTGGGCTCTCTCCAGGCTCTGAAGGACGGAGAGATCCTTCTGTCACCGTGGTTTGGGGACCAAACCATCTTTTTCCAGTCCCAGACCCAGCACACAAGCTCTCCTTCACCCACTCTCCAGGGATTTTCATGGCACCAAACGATGGCAGAGCTGGGGAGAAGCTGGTTCCCAGTGGCAGAGGCTCCCAAATTTGGGATCCTGCCCCAGCTCTGCTGCAGCGTGGGGCGGGGGGGCACAGGGCTCGGGGAGGACGGGGGGACAAAACGCAGCCGTGCTCCGTCTTGCTATCCCCTCCATTGCTACCTAAAACTGCGAGGAACATATGGCCCGGCGTATGCAAATGCATTGTCACTCGAAGAATAAAGCAGAGGGGTTTCTGGTGAATGTTTCTGAGCAGAACAGAGGGCAGAGATGTAAAAAAAAAAGAAAAAAAAATTAAATAAATAAAAAGGATGGCAGCAAATCAAGTCCTGAGTAGATCTGCAGTATCTAGGTTACCTTAATTATGTTCAGCTAAATATGGATGCCAATTAATTAGAGGGCTGCTGATTTCCAAAGAAAATTAGTTTACTCTTAATGAGCTAATCAGTCCCTATTTGAAAAAAAAAAAATAATAAAAAAATTAAATTATTAGATTGTACAAAGGGGCGTGCAGCCACTTGACACGGAGTGCCAGGGTCCGCTCCGGCTGGGGTTTGTTGGGTGCGATAGTGCCAGGATTCCCTCATGGGGCCGACGATCCCTTCGGAACAGGCTGTGAACGGCATCTCGCTCCCTCTGCTCTTACCCCGCTGGGGCCAGACAACGTTTGCCAGAAAAAAAAAAAAAAAGGTTAATTTGATGGCGATACCAGTTATTAGCTCAGGATTTAGGACCAGGAGCAAGCGGTGTGTGGACGGGCATCCTCCCGGCTCGGGCTCGGTGGCCGGGGGAGGGAGGCAGAGATGGAGGCTGGAGCCCTCCCCATCCTCAGACAAAGCTCCTGGTTTTCCGAATATTAATAGGAGTCAAGCTGCGCTCTGCAATTAAACCGCTGATTATAATTTGTTCCATCTGTAGCTGATTCTACTCCAGAAATTAAAGAGAAAGGCAGCCCGAGAGACAACCATCTTCTCCCCCGTGCGTGTCGTATGTCTTCATACGTGGTGTGTCTTCAAGTGCCGTGGGGTCAGAGCATCCTTGAGGGGAGCGAGCGCAGCTCCTCCCGTGTCAAAAATGCTTCTGAGAATGAGTGATTCGGAGCCTCGTGTCCCCTCCTGCAGCCCAAAAGCTGTGGGGTGAGGGCAGGATGCCCAGGGATGGGATGTGGGTGCCAGCTCGGAGCTGCTGGACCACACACTGGAGCACCAGCAGGAGAGCATCAGCGCAACCGTGAGGGCAGGATGCCCAGGGATGGGATGTGGGTACCACACGCTGCGGGTCCACACACTGGAGCACCAGCAGGCGAGCACCAGTGCAACCGACAGTGCCCACCGCTCAGGTTTTGGGAGCAAAGCAAAGCAAAGGTAATATTTATTTCATGTTCAAGGTCGCTGCTTCCCGGCTCTTCCTCCCCGAGATGCAGCTCTGCCTAGCACTGTGCTCTGCACGCCGAGCGCCGTCCCCAGGGGCAGCTCCTGAAGCATCAGCTGAATTTGTGGGAAGTCAAAATGGCAAGAGACGTGCAGATTTCACAGGGGCACCCGTGCAAAGAGCCGGGGAAGGTCTTAGCAAAAGCACAGCGTGGCGGGGAGAAGGGATGCCTGCTGCAAACAGGATGGAGAGGGCACAGCCCACGGCTCCTGGGCCCTGGCTGCTCGTAAGGGGCTGCATTTTGGTGATGGAGGCTTAAAAATAAATTTTAAGCGAGGTGGCATCTGCTGGAGGGGCACAAAGAAAAAGCCCCCGGGGTTCTGCAAATTTCTGGGATGTGAGACTTGAGGGCTGAGATTATATGGACTAGCTCAAATAAAGGGCAAGGGTGGCTACCTGCTGGGCAGGACCAGGGGCTCCATGGGGACTCCCCAGCTTTCGGGGGGCTGTGTTGGTGAAATTCTGGGGTCACAAACCCCAGTGGCCTCTGCCACCACGAAGGAGCAGGATGGAGACATGCCCAGCACCCGCTCACCAAGAGACACCAAAAATACGGAAGCAAAGAGAAGCTTTTAACGAATGTTTCATTTTCTTCCTAAAGAAAAAAAAACAACCAACAATTCCCTGAGGCAGCTGTAAATGCTCCCTTCCCTGCACAAGAAAACCCCAGGGAAGGAGAGAAGAGGCTTCGACTCATCCTGCTGCAGGAGGGGATTCCCAGGATCACAGAATCACAGAATCTACGTGGTGGGAAGGGACCTTTGAGATCATGGAGTCCAACCATACACACACACACACAAAAAACCACNAATCTAAACCTCCCCTGCCCCAACTTCAGACCATTTCCTCTGCTCCTGTCATTATTCCCTTGGGAGAAGAGGCCAACCCCCACCTCTCTACACCCTCCTTTCAGGGAGTTGTAGAGGGCAGTGAGGTCTCCCCTCAGCCTCCTCTTCTCCAAACTAAACATGCCCAGTTCCCTCAGCCTCTCCTCGTGTGACTTGTTCTCCAGACCCCTCCCCAGCTTGGTGGCTCTCCTCTGGACACGCTCCAGCCCCTCAATGTCCTTCTTGTGGTGAGGGACCCAGAACTGAACCCAGCCCTCGAGGTGAGGTCTCACCAGTGCCCAGTACAGAGGCACCATCACTGCCCTGCTCCTGCTGGCCACGCTGGTCCTGACACAGGTCAGGATGCCGTTGGCCTTCTTGGCCACCTGGGCACACTGCTGGCTCATGTGAAGCTGGCTGTCCACCAACACCCCCAATGGAGGGTCACATCCACAGACCCGCACTCGGGGACCGGCTCCAGACGGGAGTCACCTCCGCCGGGGCCCAAAGCTCCTACCTGCTCGAGGGGGATGACGAGGAAGGAGCCGCCGCCGGCGCTCTCCGTCACGATGGCGAGGAAGCGGGCGTTGACGGCGCAGAAGTGGTTGTCGTGGACGTTCTTGGTGATGGGGATGCCGTCGAAGCAGTGCTCCCGGCTGGCCGCCTTCCCGTAGACATTCCGGAACTTGGAGCTGCGGTACTGCGGGCGCCATGACATCTGCCGGGCAGAGACACGGGGGCTTAGCCTTCCGAAAAATACCCCCACCCCGGCCTGTTTTCCCAGTCCCTTCCCAGTTTCCAACCCCTGCCCGCAATAGGGATTCAACCTGGCGGGGCACAGCGGTAGCGGTGCAGCCCCGACCTGCAAAATGTAACACCCTCCAAAAAAAATATAAATATCAGATGTCTCCCTGGTGCGAGGCACGACTCACACAAGGCATTAAAAGGCTCTCGGCTGTTGCAAAATTTAAGCCCATCTCCTTTGCCGCACGAACTGCTTTTATCTAGAACGCCCAGCGCTGCCACTTCGTGTGCACATGACAAATGAATTAAGGCTTTTAATGCGATGGCTTGGAAATGGGTTGGTCCGGGGCGCATGAAAGCATGCACCGGGGCAGAATAAGAGCACCGAGGCAGGGAGCGAGCGCCAGGGAGTGTGTGCAGCCAGCTCGGCTTGTTTGGCATGGATTTCCCCCCATGGGGGGTAACGAGCAGCATCGCGGGGGCACTTGCTTCAGGCTGGCGAGATGCTCCCAGGGGTCCCACCAGCTGATGACAGCAGAGCAGGGATCCCAAGGACCCACCGGCTCATCCCAGCAGAGCCGGGATCCCAAGGACCCACCAGCTCATCCCAGCAGAGCAGGGATCCCAAGGACCCACCGGCTCATCCCAGTAGAGCAGGGATCCCAAGGACCCACCGGCTCATCCCAGCAGAGCAGGGATCCCTAGGAGCCACCGGCTCATCCCGCTTCCCCACGGCAAGCCCAAGTGCCGCAGCTGCGCGCAGGGAAGTCAGCACCCTTTTGCTCATCCTCAGTATTTCGCTTTCTCATTGGACTCGGCGATCTCAAAGGTCCCTTCCATGGAGATGAGCATGGAGAGAACCATGGAGATTCTATGTCTATGCCTATTCTATTTAAAAAGAAAAGAAAAATAAAGAAGCCTGCTTTTTTTTCTTCATTTCAGTCATCTTTCGAACAACCCTTATGGTAACTCAAGTGTTGATGGTAAAAATCTACAAAGATTTAAGGCACTTTGAGTGTGCAGAAGAGCATAAGTGTTTAAGCCACCTTAGAGCAACTTAAGTCCTCGGCTCTACCCAAACAGGGGGTAATTGCACGCCTGAGGACTCAGAGCCGCTCACATCTTTGCAACCAGCATCTATTGACAAAAGCCTGTAAGTGTGTACTTAAATGCTGGGTCATCTGCTGAGAGCATCTCTCAGTGCGGGGAGAAACACCAGAGAAACCCCGCGGCGCCTGCTCCGATCCTAAATAACTGGGATTGAGCCCCTGCTTCACCCCACACTCAGCGCCGCGGGCACACGGCTGGGAGCAGCACCTCCTGAATTTGAGAGGAGGAACTTCAGGCTTTGAGACTGGAACTTCAGCTTTAAGGCTGGAAACAGGAGTGGTTCCATCTCTAACTCTTAGGAGCAAGCCCAAGGGCGGGATTAACTCCTGGCTACGGGGCAAAAGGCAGCGAGGAGCAGCCAAGGGTGACAGTCTGGACTGTGCACGATGTCAAGGGACACGTCGCGGTGACCTTGTGCGAGCAGAGCCCCGCTGTGAACAATATTCCTCACCCTGCCTGCTGGAAACCTTCAGGAGGATCCCCCTGCGCCGCCATGGCCTCGTATTCCACCCCAAATCCCAGCTCTACTTTCCATCCCACCAGCAGCACATACTGGGAGCATCCTTCCGAGGACGCACAGCAGCACCGGGGCTGCACCCCCCGGCTGCAAGGGAAAAGGACACAGATCCTTGAGGATTTAACCCAAAAACGAGAGCAGAGACGTTTTTTGGCTGGAGAGGTTTCTGCTCTGAAAAAAAAATGCAGACTCGCGTCCAACAAGGCGCTGTGAATCTTTGCCAAACCTACCCAAGCGGCCGGGGACAGGCAGGGCAAGGAAAAACACCCCCACCGCAGCCTGAGGAGTGGCTTTCCAGAGTTTCACTAAGCCTTACATTTTCCTTTGTCTGAACAGATGAGTTTTCATGTTGAAATTAATTTTTTGTAACATTAAAAAACGCACAAAAATGCATTTTGATATTTTTTTAAGCTCTCGATTTGCTCCATGAGTCTGGGACTTTGACTTTGCTTTCTTCCCTGCTGTCAGTGCCCCTCTGCTCCGGACCTATCGCATAAAAAAGCCCCAAATTCTACCAAAAAGGGCCACTTGCTGAATTCTTCCCCCACTAAACTTTTCAGATGCCTCGTGGTGTTTCCCCAGGCAGGAGAAAACCCTCTGCGGAAACCCCTCCTGCCTGTGCAGGGGAAGCAGAAAAGGGGCTCCCAATATTTTCTGCATCCAGAAATTCAACTTAACCAGTGGCTGCCAAATGAAGCGCCAGCACAAACGAGCTCAAATCACCCTGGAGACGTGTTTTTACCCTTAACATGGGTCCTCGTGCTCCCTACCCACCACGGTCCCCAGCCATGAGGGTGATGCTGCTTCCAAGGACCTCAGCACTTTTGCATCTCTCTTTTTTTTTTTTTTCTTCTTTCTCAGCCCTCCCTGTTTTATTCTTTCAGCAAAAACCAGGCAAGTCTCCACGCCGGGAGGAAGCCATAAGCTCAAGTGGCCCGTTTTGCTGGAGAAATCCAGAGTTTCTTTCTTTTAACCTGGGTCAGTATTTCCTGTAAGCAGCGTCACACCGCCCCGGGGATGCAGACAGCCCGGAAACGCCAGCAAAATCCCTGGCAAGGGGCTTGGGGCTGCCCAGAGCAGACATTGTGCGGCGGGAGGCTCCCGGATGGGTCCTTTCCTGCATTTTTCTGGTTTTGTCAGCCGGTGGAGGCTTTCCCGTGCCAAAAATATCTCCTGTGCCCCATGGGAGAGCTGGGGGCCTGGGGATGTTCATGGGGGTTCCAGCCCCGCCGGCTGTGGGGAGCATCAGCCTTCGGGTGGAGAGGGTTCTGCGGAGCAGGGAAAAGCAGCTGATGGGAGACTTGTGCATCAACGTTGATTCTGGTTTGAATAATAAGAAGTTCAGCACCCTTTGCCCCTTCGCCTGGCTCCGAAGCCCCCGCCTCCTGCCAGTTTTTTGTCCCATCACTGGAGCTCCAGAGGTGGGCGGGCAGGCAAAGCCCACTTTCCAAGCATCCTCTTCACGTCTGGTCCTTCGGCAGACGGCTTTGGCAGAGGCCGTGCTCTCCGGCTGGAAAGCATCCCAGGGGGAGCAGCCTCTCGCTCTGCCGCGCCGTTTCCACCTCCGGGTTTGGCACGTGGAGGCGCTGCCAGCTCCGGCGGGATCTGCCCACCCTGAGCCACCACGCTTTGCCCAAACCCCTCTCCCCGTGGAGCCCACTGGGCTGCAGGAGGCACCGCTTACAAAGAAAAAACCTAGGAATATTTTCTGGCCAAGAAAACCTCACTGGGTTCCCACTGCATTATCCCATTGGGGTGCTTTTGTGACCGATGTTTCACTTCTGGGTTCATGAAAACTTGGAGTTTCCAGGCAGATGCCAGCTTTGTTTATCCATTTAATTTTATTGTTTACTCCTCCATGTATTTTTCCCTACTACACTACTTAAACCTTCTCTTTTGAAGCCAGTGTCATCTCACGGGGCTTCCAAGCATCCAGGGGATGGAGGAAGGAGCAGGAGCCCTTTGGTTTCTGCTGGAAGCCCATGGTGGCCACAGCACTGAGCCTGTGGCAGTGCCACCAGGACACGGACACGACAGCTCCAATCTGGAAGCATTTCCCAGCACCTGGCTGCTCCCGAAGGATGCGGAGAAGAGCACAAACCCACGCACGAGGCCACCAAGGGATCACAAGGAGGCCAAGAAGAAGAAAGCCAATGAAAAACCAAGGTGCGAAGGGTGATGCACAGCCCTCCCGCCGCAAACACGGCTGCCGAGGGGCGGCACGCGGGAAGTCTTCCCAGCAAAAGACACGGTTTCACCAGAAACACCCCTCTATGGTGGAAAACTGTTGAAAACAAGTCAAAATTTCTAGCCAGGAGGATGAAAACCTCTTATCCCGCAGCCTCCGCCACCCAGGGTAGAGGGATAGTTTCAAACGGGAAATAGTTTTCTTATTTACGTATTTCTTCCCCCCACCCCGCCATGTGCTGCTTTGCAGAGTCCTCTGCTCCCCGGGGTTTCCGGGCTCGGAGGGGCCAGGCTGGAGCTCGGCGCTGGACAAACATCCTATTTCCTGGCTGAGCCAGCGAAGGCTTTTGAAGATGAGGAGGGGATGGAGAGGAAGGGGGGGACGCAGGGACGCTGCAGACACCGGCGGGATGCGGCTCCCTCCGGCACCGAGGATTCTGCAGGTGGTGGGGGACGTTTCCCAGCCGGGGAGGAAAACAGCCCCTTCCCCAAAGGAGCTCGACTCGGGCGAGACAAAGCGGGAGAGGAAAGGCTGGAAAAAGCCACCCAGCCGCGGTCCCACGCTGCTCCCTCTGCCCTTCGCTTCCTCCCGGGGGGACGGCGGCGGGGGGCGTTGCAGGGGGGGGTTCGCTCGCAGAGACCGACCTGCCCCATGTCCCACGGGGTGTGGGGAGAGGTGGCACCAGGGGACGGTTCTCTCCCCCCAAAACTCAAAGAGAAACGTTGCATTTGCTGTCTTCCCCTTCAATTTGAACCCTTGCTCCATCTGCATGTCACCAGCTGCGGAAATAACCAGCACTTCGAACTCTCGGGGGGTTTGTTGCAAATTTCTTTTCCTTTCTCTCCTCGCTGACAAGCTCTTTGTGGGGTTTTGACTTAAATTTTGCAAATTTCTCTCTGTTCAGAACCCATCGTTCTCATTGCAAATTATTTCCCCACTACGAAGACCTTTCTCTCTGCTCTAGAACAGAAAAATGAAAAAAAAAAAGAAAAGAAACTCGGGGTGAACTCGGGGATGGTTGTGAGCCCCCAGCCATCACCCCGCTGCTCTCCGCGAAGACAAAGGATGGAAGACAGAAAATATCTTGCTAATTTTAGCCCCCGCTTGCCCTGGGCACCTGCGTGAAGCCGCAGGCGTCTCCGGGCTCGGGTGGAACCCGCTCCTGTCACCCTACGACGGGCCACATCCAGCAATTGCAGAGCATTTGCAATGCTACAATATATAATTTTTTTATGACACGCACTTCTTTGAGTAATTCTGGTGACACTAATGGGCATTGATATTTTTCCATCACCTCACTCTCGATGGCTTAGAGGCATTAAAAATATACTATTGATTTATGGGAGTCATTTCCATCCATCTCCAGAATCGCACTAATGTGCCACCATTTCCAAAGTTCATTCTATTTCTGCATTATTCTTGGACTCTGGCTTTAACTTTCATTACAAAACTCCTCCCTTGTTTTAAGTTGAGGGGAATTTACATGAAAAACGAGAGTACGACAGAGCACTTTGGAGCGAGGCGATAAAATAAATCACATCCCCAACCACAACATTCAGCATCAACATTAACGTCACGAAACAAACAGCAGCAGAGAAATTCTCTGCTCCGGCGTTTTTAGGCTCATGGAAATGTTTCACCCGTTTAAGTGCTTGAGGGGATGAACGTGCCCCCAAATCCCAGGCTGGGAGGTGGAAATCTCTTCGGTGACAACAGTTTTAGCAGAAAAGGGGTGCGCTGGGGAGCCCGGAGCAGGGACACAGGGCAGTGAAGAGCATCTCTGTCCCCTTGCTCCCCCCCAGCAGCCCCGGGGAGGGGAGGGCAGCTCTGCCAACCCGCTCCTCCTCTCCAAACAAAGGAACAAAGCAGCTCATTGAGGTTTCATAATCGGAGCCACGGTATCTGCCATCGCCGGGCGTCCGCACCCAGCCGGGCACCCCCTCTCGGGGGCCGGGGGGGGGGGGGGGGCGCGGAATATCTCTCGTTTAGCAAAAATATTTCATTGAAGAAGAAACGCAGAGGGGCGTCGGGTTGTTTCTGTGGGTCATGGCGTCGGTTCTGGTGCCGTTCCTCAAAACCAGAGGAAAACACACAGGCCCGGAGGCGGGGAAAGACCCCAGGGGACGATATTTTAGGCAAGGAGCCTGGTGTCTGCAGCGCTGGGTGCAGCCTGCCGCGCTGCCGGGCACCTCTGCGGAGTTGCATGAATATCCTACCCTGACCCAGCTCCCCTGCAGAAGCAGATATGGGGAGAAGATGGACCGGAGCATGATGTGGGTCGGTTAACACAAGATTTCCATCTACAACAGGGCTGGATGAAGATGATGATGATGCTGAGGAGCTGCAGCCCCGTACCAGGGAAGGGATGGGCAAATTTTCCTCTCTGAGAGGATGGGCTGGACCACGCGTGGAGGCTGCAGAGAACTGACTTTCCTCTTTTCCCCCATCTATCCCAGGAGGCGCAATGTGGGAGAATTCTTAGAAATTACTGGTCATCCTGTGAGCACCCCAAGCTCTGGGCAGCTGCTGACAATTGGCCTCTGACAATAGTCCAGGCCCTTGACAACAGTGCAGGCCTCAAGGTTACCAAACGGTTGTGATTTGTAAACTAAGGAAGCTGGCAGAAAAGGAGTAGCTGTCTTCTGAATGTACTGATAAGTAGGACCTTGAGTAGAATAGAAAAAATTAGAAAAGACTGTGTGTGTGTAAACAGCTCATTATAGCCAACTATGGGAACATGTAACTAGTTATCACCTGCTAATAATAGTCCACTGTAAAAGCATCACCTGGGAATTGTCTATAAAAGCTGAGCTATCTGTGCAATAAAGTGGCATCTACCTGATCATACTGGTCGTCGTGTATGGTGTCCGAAGCTTCCGCGTCTTAGCGCAATATTTATTGGTTTTCTATTAAAGGGCAATAAGCTTCCCCTCACTTTGGATTGGGTTATTAGGATTCCATACTTCCCTGTCCATAAACACGTCGATGCACAGAGGTTCAGCAGGGTAAGTTTTGGTAGCCATGATCTTTATCTCTGAATTCTGTTTCTGGCATAAGTGGATGGACCACAGAAGGGTAAGAAATAGAGACCATATAGACGGCAATATCTTTGGTGAAGAGTGACTGGTAAAGTGGTCAGTGAAAAATAGGGAAAGGATGCCTGGGTTCTGTTCAGCCCTTACTCTGTTACAGCCTAATGCATTTGGTTGGAGGAAAAGATGGTGCAGCCTCTCCAAGGCGGCATCATGTACCACAGGGCTGACACACAGAATCATGGAATGGTTAGAGTTGGAAGGGACCTTGAAGACCATCCAGTGCCACCCCCTGCCCTGGGCAGGGACACCTCCCACCAGACCAGGTTGCTCTAAGCCCTGTCCAGCCTGGCCTTGAACCCCTCCAGGGATGGGGCATCCCACCCGAGGGGAGCCGGGAGCTCCCCAGGATGAGGAGCAAGGCAACCCTGCGGCTGCGGAGGGGACAGAGCTGTGTCCTTCTGGGCAACCGGCAAGCTCCTGCTTCTTGTAGCGTGGGGAAATAAGCTTTTAAGTGAGTTTCTCCAGCTGCTCTTCAGTTTTACAGCAGAGAGCAGCTTCAGCTTTTCATTAAAAAAATACCCCAACCCCCAGTTTTCTATTTTGCAGGTTTTTCTCTAGGGTGGAGGATTGATACCCACCCCGCAGCCCCACCACCAGCCAGGCAGAGAGGATGCTGTGGGGCAGGGGACATCTGACCCGCGTGTCCCAGCAGCACACACAAACCCCCCACGGGCACCAGCTCTGCCCGTGTCCCCCCGGGAACATCACTGCCCTACGCCTGAGAAAAAGAAAAGGAGCCGAGAAGAAAAAACCCAGCCCCTCTTTAGAGGCTTTTCTGATCCGCTGGCAGCTCCAGCCTTTGCCTACCAGCAGCAGCAGGCCACAGCTCTTGTCTCAATGTGTTTATTTTTAAATGCATCTTTTCAAGCATCGGGAGTCTTGGCAACAGCAGCCGGGAGGGAGAGCTTGCGCAAAGAGCCCCTGACGCTGCAATAGGCAGTTGCACAGCACAGTGGACTGTAATCCCTAAAAAAAAATAATAAAATCTGTATATCCTATATATAGCACCGTTTAATCTGCCTCGATCATGAAAGCTTTCAGAGAAATGAATTTCCGCCTTCACCTGTACGAAGCTGGGGGTTGACAAAGGGGCTGGGGCAGCTCCAGCAGCTCTTTGGGGTACGGCGATGGCAGTGGCATCCCCCACGGCCTTAGAGAGGTATTTAATAGGAAAGCAGTGCCCTTTCATCGTGACTGTCTGACTTACTGTTCTGCCCATGGTTAAGCATCAGCATTATGACTGACTAGCAAGAAAAAAATATTTGCATGAACAAGTGTGCTGGGAAAAGGAAATCCAAGACTCATTTTTTTTGCCTAGAAAAAATGGGGCTTTCAGGAGGGGTTTTGTGGCACTCCAGGAGACGGTGCCCTTCCAAAATCACATTATTCCCATTTTTCTCGCCTCCTCCTGGCTCAGGAAGAGGTTCTGGAGAGGATTCCCCATCTGGGGCTTTCCAGTTAAAGTCAAGGCAGAGTTTTGTACAAAGAAAACCAAAGACAACTGAAACCCGCCCCGTCATTGCCCCCGTGTCCCTCCTTTGCGTGGGGTGATTTTCCCTCTCTCCTCTCCGGAGCCAACACGTTGCCTGCACATCCCTGGGAGCCGCTGGGCAGAAGTGATTTTCCATCAGAAAGGTCAGCGGTGCTCGAGTTTGACATTTCGAGTATCGATCAGCCACTAAGGCAATGAAGTGGGCAAAACGGGCAAAAAACAAGAGCCGCTTCTCGGCAGGTCTTACCCAAGGAGATGGGAGGAGATTGTAGGGAGCACAGGGCTGCCCAGCAACCCCCCTGCCCCTGCTCAGGGCTGCTCCTCACAGCTCCCATGTGCAGAGTGGGGAAGAAAGCAACAAAATAGCTCAACAGGGGTTATTTTAGAGAAAAAAGCCACAACCAGAACTCACTGCCACACCGCGCTCCTGAGTACATCATCTTCCTGGCAAGATGGGCACGACCCTGCTCTGGTCCTGATGCTCTGTCTCCAATCCTCCTCCACAACTGGTGAGCATCATCACTGGGGGATTTAGGAATTTTGTGGCCAAGGGGGGATTAAACCCCTTCTCAAAGGGGACATTTTGGCCATGGGCTTGAGGGGGAGCCCAGGACCCGCAGTGGCCAGAGGCAGGGGACCTGTGGAGCACTGGGATGAGCAGGACTGTGCTCATGCCCTAAACCAACACTGGAAAATGGCAAAACACTGCCCCTGCAACCACTGCAAAGCCGTTTCCCCACCCCAACCCTGTCCCCGTTCGCTTTGCTTGAGCAAAGCCACTATTTCTTTCCCTCAGAGGGGAAAAAGCACCAGCAGGAGTCGTGGGCTGCATCAAGACAGTGTCACCCGGAGACGTGTCCTGCCCAGGCTCCTCCGGCCACGGAGGACAGGATCTGCCCAGTGCATGCCCAGTGCGTTAAGCAAAGCATTTATGTAGGATTTATGCTGCTGGAATCCACTCCCTAAAGAAAAGCTTGAAATTAAACAGCTATATTTTGATAAGATACCCAGCATTGCCAAAATTAGTCATCAAATGCTTATTGTTCCATGCACATTAGATTAGAGCTAAACAAATGCTGATTTTAATCTCTCCAGTCCTCTAATGCTCTGATGCTTCTCAATTCAACCTTGAAAACGGCTTTTGTTCACGTTAATGGCTTTCATGCTAACGAGGCTCGGTAAGATTTAACATTTAGGCACATCCCCTTCTTCATTTCAATAACAATTCCGCCCCGGAGAGGAACACATGTTCGGGGTGTGCAGCCGCTCATTCAGCCACCAAAACGTGCCCGCAAGCCCAGCCCCAGCACCGCCGCAGGAGGGATGCTCTGCAGCCCAGAAAGTTTGGGGGTTCGCAGCCCCCAAACTTGACTTAGAAAAGGAGCCGGGGCTAAGAAAGGCCGAGTCTCCGGTGTAAATGAAGTGGTTTGCTCTTTTGTGCCGAGGGCGCTTCCAAGCAGAGCCGGCCGGTCGGGCTCTTGGCTTGCTTGGGTTCAGCTGCTGTTTTCTATGCATTTCTCTGTCCCAGCCTTATTAAAATGCCCAGCGCGGGACACTCACCAGGCTGCCGTGCTTGCTTCCCAGCACGCTAGACTTGTGGAGGTCTCTCATTGACTCGACAAGAGCTCTGTGCAGAGAGGGAAAGCAAAAACATTCAATTCACCGTTCCCGGGAGGCCGAGATCCAACACACAAACCCTTCTCTCCTGGCTTCTCCCCGCCGCAGGGCAGGGTCCGACCCCCACGGGGCTGACTCCCCCTCCCCGCAAAAGTTTGGCACCAGCTGGAGGAGCATCGCTGGTGATGGGACACGAGGATGAGCCCCACCAGCCATCACGCCAACCCCTGTGTCCTCCTCCCCGGTGACCGCCAGCCCCGTGTAGGAGAATTACGCGCCGCCGCCTACTTTCTTCTAGAGAACAAAGTCATTCCAGCACAAATAGTGTTTGTTCCCGAGACCGTCGGCAACCAGAGGCATTTACGTTCCCGGCACATTCCCTGACTCATGCCCAGCTCATTAACGTGCTCATTAACCTGTCCAGAAGCCCCAGGATCAGCAGCGGGATGTGAAGCAACATCTATTCATACGCCCAGGTAAAGTTTGCCGGCGAGTCAGCGGCTTGCTCAGAGCCCCCAAAGCACTCACACACACCCCCCATAGCACCCTCCCACGTTCAGGGCAGGATCCAGCCCCAAACCCTGTGTGGGGACGATGTGACATGGCAACAGCTGGTCCATGAAGCCACCAGGGCCACCACCGGCTGGTGACAGGCGAGGGGCTGGTCCACGCAGCCTCCCCAGGGCAGCCCCTTCCCTGGGGAAATATAGAAGCCGGGGGGACACTTTCTTTGCTGGATATTTTTAGTGCAACAGGCTTTTGCAATCACCAGGAATGGGGGAGGTCGCACTCAGCCATGGGGAAAAAGCCGTTTTGGACGCTGCTGTGGAGAAAACTTTGAAAATGGTGACATTTCAAAGGCGCAAACTTTTAAAATGGTGCGATTTCAATTTTAAAATTGGGCTTCTCTGCAAGAAGCACTTGCTCGACTTTTGGAAGCAGGGGGACTAAATCCAGCAAAGGCTGATGGATGCTGCTTGTTGATGTGTCCCCAGCCCATGTCCCCTCGAGAAGCAGTCCCAGGCACCGGGGACAGTGGCCGGAGCCCCCCAGCCCCGTACCGGGGTGACAACACGCTCCGTGCAGCAGCACAGAGCCCCAAAACCAAATCCTGCAACCTGAGAAAGCTGCAGGGGTAAAGGCCGGGGAGGAAGGGGTTTGGTCGTTGTACGAGGTCAGTTGAGGATTATGTATTGACCACTAAAAAGCAGACTGTGGGTATTTCTGAGACAGGCAAAACTGCGCATCCCATTACAGAATAACTACGTCGATAATGAGGAATAAAGCTCCCCATTAAGCCTCCGTGCGGCTATTAAGGTTTGGACGGCTCGGGGGTTTTGACTCCAAGAAAACATCGGCAGCGCTGCGGGACCTCATCCATCTCACGCTGCCATGAGAGCGCGGGGGCTCCCGGGCCGGGGTGGGGGACAGTCACAGCTGTGCTTCCCCCCTCAGCATCGGTCCGGCCGAGCCCCTGCCCCGGGGGGGTCTCCCCCCGACCCCTGGAAGCCCCTCCACGGCTGCCAGCGGGCAGAAACGCCACCTGGGAATGCTCCACTGCCAGCACCGGGGACACAGTCCCAAATGCCATCAGCATCCTGAAGGGGCTTCTCCTTTTAGACCAAGCTTTTCCGTGCATGTTTCGATCCCTCGGCAAAAAAAAAAAAATAAATGTATTATACATGACCCAAAATAATTAGAAATATTCAGGAACAGATCAAAAAGCTTCCTCCTTGGGAAAAAGGTCTTTTTTCCTGGTCCTGATAGGGGTTTGATCCCCATGAAAAGCTGGTAAGGAGGAGTTGCTGCAGGAGGCAGAGTCCCTCACCACGATGGGCACCCACATCGGCCTCCTCTTCTCCCCGGGGGAGAGGTGAACCAGCCGTGCTGGTCCTCCTGCTCCCGTCCCATCCCACCAGCTCCTTTTTCACCATCTCCTGCCGGGATGCGGTGCTGGAGCATCTGTCCCATGGCTCCTGCATGTTCTTATCACTGACCAGAGAACCCCATCTCCCCCGTTCCCACCAGCCCTTGACACACACCTAGTCCATGGAGCAGGGGAGAGCCCTTCAGCCTGCTCTTGACAATGCTTTGGAGACCCAGATCCTACAGTAACCAGCAAAGCTCCGTGTTTTCTCCTTATTTCTGCATCTGGCTGATGGAGCGGCAGAGGGAAGCTGGGCGGGTGGATTCAGCCCCGCACCCAGCCGCAGGAAACACCTTTGGGCTCTAATGAACACCAGAATAAATGCACCCGGGGCTTCAAAAAAAAAAGGGGGGGCACGTTCCTATAAAACAGGCTGTCATGTTCCCTTTGGACCCATTGCACCCTTCCGACCCCGAGTCCAACAGCGAGACACAAGCGCTGCAGGAGCAGCGGCTGCACTCCAGGGATGCGTTTGGGCTGCCCCACACCCAGTCCTGACCCAAGGAGCAGCACCAGGGCTGCTGTGAAGCTCCGTGGGGTGGTGACCCCCATGAGGAGGTCACACTCAGGCAGGCAGGAGCCTGGGCATCCCCTGGGCTCGCTCTGCCCCACGTGCCCGCAACCCACAGCCCTGCCAGAGCAGCCCAGTGGTGAGGGACAGGGACCACAGCACACTGGGATGCTCCATAAGGCAGTTTCCAAGGTTGTGCTGCAAATCCAGATGTCCCTGCAGGTGGCTTTGTCCTGTGCTGGCCCTTCAGCAGGAGCGATGCTACGGTTTGATGTTTGATGCTGTGATTGCTATTAGTACTGGGGCAATGTCCTGGCAGAGGAGAGACCAGGGACACCAGGCAGTCGTACAGCCCAGGGCTGATACCCCCCCCAACAGCAGCACAGCTCTGATCTGCTCCCCCCAAGTGGGGCTGAGCTGCCAAGAGCCAGAGTAGATCTCTACTTCTGCACCCCCTTGGGGCGGTGGGTGTACCCCAGATCCTCACTGGGGGCCCTGGAGCTGGTGGGGGGGGGGCGCCCTGAGATGGGTTTGTTGGCTGGTGCTTTGGGAAAGCCGCTTGTGCACAGAAAGGAGAGGCACAGAGAGCTCTGCGCTTATCCAACTTGTAAAGAGCAGTAGCTTGGTTTTACAAATATTAAGGATTAATCCAATTAACATGGTCTAAACAAAGGACAAAAGACAGATGAACATTTCTGAAGCACTATCTGCCAGCTGAGATTTTTCCAGCCTGGAAGGAAGTGACTGGGATTTCCCTGGAGTTCAACTTTTCAATGATTTCTTCTTTCTAGGGACCCCTGACTGCCTGGGAAGAGCCTCTCCTCTTCCCAAGCCGCTGGGAAAAAAGCACCAAGCGAGGCCAGATGTCTCCTGGCCACGGGGCCGGGCTGTCACCACCAGTCCCCATCCCTCCTTGACCACGGCGCTGCTTCCCACCCACTCCAGGCACTTCACATGGTCCCACAGATGCCACGGACTGCCCGGGAACGATCCAAAAAGCATCAACGTTTGCAATACCGGCAGGGGCCCCATTTTGGACCATTTTCCCCCCAGGAAACCTTCTGGGGGAGGCAAACCAAACCTCTCCTGGGCCCACGTGCTGAGAAAGAAACACAAATCTCACACTCGTCAATAAAATTCTGTAAACAAGCACAATTTTCCTCCCACTCTGTTTCCCAGCTCCTTCCCACCCCGGGAAGCTGGCGGAAACATCCCGACGAAGCACAAAGCGTTTCTGGCCCCCGGAGCTGCCCTGGGTCACTGACCACGGGATCCGACCCTCCTCCAGCTTCTTGGAATAATGTTTCCTCGAGGATAAAATTATTGCGGGCTTTTTCTCAGCTCAAGAGGT
This sequence comes from Arenaria interpres, assembly GCA_013399435.1. Classification (NCBI taxonomy): domain Eukaryota; kingdom Metazoa; phylum Chordata; class Aves; order Charadriiformes; family Scolopacidae; genus Arenaria; species Arenaria interpres. Next base: position 85,827 of record VXAK01001244.1, on the reverse strand, counting down.
TTTTGAGGAAACTCAAGAGGGGGGAAAAAAGGGTCTCTTTTCACGTGTTGAGATGAGTGGGTAACCAAGCCAGGCGCTCGCCCATGGCCATTATTTCATATCACATCACACGTCAGCAAGAAAATTGAGTCAAGAGACTTGGTTACATTTTTTTTCCCATCCAGGATCCCACAATTTTAAGCAGAATAAGTGGGGCTGCCTGGTATAACGAGAGAAAGCCTCCAGTGGGAGGATGCTGTAAATTCAAGCCCTCCTAAACTCACCTGATTTTTAATTGTAACGAGGTGAAAAACCACACTCGGGTATTAAAGGGCTGGGAGACAGTGGGGAGAAAGGTGGCTGATGGACCCCACGGGTAAGAAAGTGCTTGGGAAGATGCTATGGGGTGGGTGAGGGTGAAAAATCGGGGCAAAAAGGACTGCTGGGAGCACTAACGCTTCTACTTTTGTGATAGTATAAAAAAAAAAATCCTTACTAAGCCCCGGCTTTGTACGGGACGTGAACTACAAAAACTTATTTATCCTGGCAAAGAGGAGTTTACTAAAGCAGGGAGATAGTGCAGGGCTGAGCGGCTCAGGCATTTCTCCCTCGCTTGCTGTTTTCCACCCAAAAAATCCCAAAAATATTCCCCAGGAACGAGCACCCCGGGGGTGCTCCTCGGAGCATGGGGCAGCATCCCACAGCCTGGGCTCTGGTGGCTCTTTTCCCATCCCAGTCACTCCCGCACGGAGCCATTTGCTCCTGGACAGCTTACAAAACCCCAAGGGGCCTTTTTTTGGAAGTTTGTCCCAGCTGGGGGCAAAAAGTTTTCCAAAAGAGAAGGAAAGAAAAAAAAAAAAAGGAAAGAAAAAGAAAAACAAACGCTATCTTCTAAATATTTCAGGCTTCAGAAAGCTGTTTCCTGGCCAGTGTGAGGAAGTGCCAGAGCCTGGGTGGATGGATGAAGGTCACCGGACGGCCGGGGCCGGGATGCGGGAGGCACCGACCCCCCATCCCCGCTGCCAGCCCGAGCGGTGCCCGCCGGGCAGCTGGAGCCCGGACAAGCCCTGCCTTGTGTGCTGGCTCCCGGGAAGGGGGAAACCACCCGCGGAAGCGAAACGGAGACTTTGTTATTTGGGCACAAAGAAAAGCCCGGGGAAGCTCACGGAGGAACGGTTGCGAGATTCCCTCCCTGCCCCGTGATGTCCACGAGTCCAGCAGAGCCTCAAATCTCACCTTTTCCCTATTTTTCCTCGTATTTTAGCACACGGTGCTCTAGAATTGAGTATCTTTGCACTTAATATAATTACGAGAGCTGCCAAAGCGACTCTCTTTGCCAGAGGTTCGTAGTGAACCGACCCGGAGCTGGAAGCCCCCCCCAGGAGAGGCACAGGCTGAGCCCCCACGGGATGCTCGCTGCTCTCCGCTGCCTCTTCACCCCGGCAATATTTTTCCACACTCAGCTTTTTTGGTCGCTGGCTTAAAGGATTTGGCATTTCCAGAAGGACTGAGACTTCCACGGGTCTGCCCTCTTCTGACACAGGGAGCTTCTGTGGGGTACAGGGGCCACGTTTTGGGGGGAGGAGAGCTGCTGATGAAACTTGCCGTGCAACCACCTCCCCAGCTATCTGCGGAGCAACTGGGATGGGCAGGAGGGGCTGCTGGTGGCAGACCCCCACCCTGGGTATGGCACAGTGTTCCTGGGCTGTTTCCATCCCTCTCCAGTCCCACCATCCCTCCTGCTGGGGTCCATCAGGGCGCGGGGTCCTCACCTGCCCTGCTCTGCTCCGGGGGCTGGTCCTGACACCCAGGGAGGGACGTGGGGCTCAGGGAACCGCGGGTGCTCCTCGACCCTGGAAGAAAGGGAAACCCTTTGGTTACAGCAGCCCCCCTTGCCGCCTGCCCCACACCGCTGCCGGGCACGAAGCCTGAACTTTGGTTTCACCAAAAAGCCACTCGAGAAACGCTGGGTGCCATCACGCACCGGGGCGCAGCCACAGGCAGCTAATTCCTAATAATATTAGCAAAAATATCAGTACCCCCCAACTCGCCCCAGGGCTCTTATCACCAGCCCCACACGGTGAAACTGCTGCTTGTCCCAGCTGGGAACAGGGATTTTATAGCAGGGGCTGAGCCATCTCTTTTTCCTGGTGGGAATGTCAAGCCCCAGAGCACCCCGTGCAGAGGCTCTGGGTGCTGGCAAGTGGCACAGGGGTGGCCCCAGCCCACCTGCAGCCCCCCTCCTCCCCAAAGCACCACGGCCAAAATCCCGGTGCTGCTGGCACGGATGGGTCAGGATGTGGCCCCCGTGACTCGGGAGCCCCCCTGCGAGCCCTGCAAGGGTGGGGGGTGGGCATGGAAGAGATGGTCTTTTGCGTGGACAGAGAGACCATTATTCTCTGGTGAATTGACAGCAGCCGTTGTGCTGGCGGGGAGCAGGGATGCTCAGAGCAGAAGGCAACCAGGGCTGGGCTGTCCAAAGGGACGGCCACGGCTGCAAAGGGACCCCCCATCCCTACATCACTAATGGCTTGACAGCCCCAGCACCCCTACAACCCCAGGAAACAGTCTTTTAGGTCTTCCCCCTTACCAAAACCAAACAGCATTAACTCTCTGACGTGCCCGGCGCTGGCACCCCCTTGTCCCCAACACAGCCACGTTCACAGCCCCGGCAGCTTCCCCGGCTGCTCCTCAGGGCTTTTTGGCTGGAGGCTGGTTATTCCCCAACCCTTCAGCACAGGAGGTGGGTGAGGATTTTTCCATAAGGCCCGACAGCTTGTTTGGAGGGATTCGCACAGCAGATTGTCGGCGGAAGACACCACCATCCCCCCCCCGAGGAGGGAAAATCCGGGTCCGCATCCCGGTGGGAGGATGGGGGCTGCGATCGGCACCTGGATGGGATGCAGCTTGGAAACACAGCTCCCGTCCTGGCATTAAGCAGGAGCAGGCGCTTCCTCAGCCGTGTTTTTAAGTGAGCACGGAGCAATGGGTTGGAAAAACTCATTTTTGGTGCAGCGAGGCGGCCGTCACCCTGCCCTGCTCGAGGCTGCCCAGGTTCCCCATCAAGCAGGGTTCCCCATCGTGCTCCCCAGCTGCATCCACGGTGGGACCCCAATTTGGGCTCGGTTCTGAAGGGTTTAGCCCAATTTCTCTGCTCTCTCTGCAACTCAAGCAGCACCTTGGCTGCTCCAGCACAGCCTCACCTCGGGCAGTTTCGCTCCCAGGGCTTTTCCCAGCGATGCTGGAGGCTCTGCAGAGCGACTGGGTCCGGAGAGCCGCAGCGAGGGGGGGCTTTGCCAACAGCTCTGCCGTGAACAAAGGAGCCCAGGATTTCTGGGAGCCGCGCTTGGCGCTGGTCCCTTCCCAGCCCGGCAACGACAGGATTCACAGATTTGTGGGGGACTCGAGCAGCTGGCTCCGTCACGTAGATTTTTTGCCTGCTGCCAGATTCGGGTAATTACACACTGACTTGGGAGATAGGAATCCAGGATTCGAGTCCTCCGAGCTCTCTGCTAGCTGGGTAATGAATTGAACTATTCATCATTTGATAAAATTTCCATGAAAAGAAGAAGAAGGGGGAGCGACCCTGCGTCGCATTCGCAGGGTATGAATTACAGTGCCCGGCGAGCCCGCCGGCCACAGCCGGGCAATGTTAAAGCGCCAGATTAATGCTGCATTGAATGACAATTAAAACTCATTAAAAAGCCGCAGGCCAGACAAGTTGCCTTTGAGGAGAGCAATGCTTCTGGAAATGGGGAGCTTCCATTTTTAGACTCAAAGCAGCCCGTTATGCTCCTTCCCAACCCCCAGAAGTCCCACCAAAGCTGAAGATTAGTGACCGTCCACGCTGTTGGAGACAAGGGGGCTTGTTCTGTCCTTTATTAACCACTCGGTACTGACTGCCTTCTTCCACCCCGGTCCAGCCGGTCAGCAATGAGACCTCGTTACCCTCTTCCAGTTGTGGCACCACACACCGTTTTGTGGTCTTCACCCACCACGTCCTCCGGAAGGGCCACCATCCCTCCACACCTGCCTCAGACCCACCTCAGAAATCCATTTTGCACAATTACTGGTTTATAAGCAACGCCTGCCTGGGCAGCCCAAACGAGGGAGGCTTTTCCAACTGCCATATGGCTGAACCCCAACTAAAAATATACAGTAGCTTTGATTTTAAGGCAGCAAGAGGCAGAGAAAGCCTCGCTCCTCCCGCACCCTCCGTGGGTTGTTTCTGCCTTTCCTGGTGTCTCCGTGCCCCTCTCCCACTGGGAAGAGCATCTGCAGCTCGTGGTGACACTCGGTCCTACATGGGGACCTGGGTTACAGGGACCCTATTGATCTCAACACCACGAGCAAAACTCCCCCCTTTATCTATTTCATAGAATCATAGAATGGTTAGAGTTGGAAGGGACCTTAAAGATCATCAAATTCCAACCCCCCTGCCCTGGGCAGGGACACCTCCCACCAGACCAGGTTGCTCCAAGCCCCCTCCAACCTGGCCTTGAACCCCTCCAGGGATGGGGCAGCCACAGCTTCTCTGGGCAACCTCTTCCAGGGTCTCACCACCCTCACACCAAACAAGGTTTTTCTGGTATCTCATCTAAATCTCCCCTCTTCCAATTTAAACCCATTACCCCTCGTCCTGTCATTGCACTATTTGCTAGAGATGCTGGTCATTTTGTACCTAATCCATTAACAGGAGTTTTATTCATATTATTCAGAGCCGTTTCTCAAGCATCAGAGCGCACACAGCGCTTCATCAAACGCCTGGTGAGCAAACCACCCGGAGAGGACTTCACCAGTTCTTTCTCCAGAAGTAGAGCCGAGCTGTGCTGCCCAAAGCCTAATTCCCACAAAGCCCTTTTCCCTGGTAACACGGCCCAGCGCCTTCAATCCGCCTTCCTGTTGATTGAACCACCATCAGCTTTTTCCCCAGGATCAGCGTTCGCCCCAGACACTAAACCTACCCTTAGCAACAAGGCAGAGGACGCTGCCACTCGCCATCAGGAGCGGCATGGCCGGGTGACCGTAACCTCCCAATCAAGGGCCTCGGGGGTAATTACTATTTACCCGTATTAGGACATCGTTTATTTCACTGTGTTTGATCACGACAGGCCGTAGTTGCAATTTCCTCTCTGGGTTTTGGTTTTGGCTTCATCCGCTCTCTGAACTGTGGGGATAAGCCGTTATTTAGGCAGCGTGGCTCGATGACTAATGCCAATTAATAGATAATAAAGCCAGAGAAGGCCATAGGATAATTCAGGCTAATGCACACCACGGGACCTCCCAGATGGCATCCCCTTTTAAACTGCGCCTTTTAGAAAAACCTCCAGTCATTTAAAAACTATGTTCCCCAAATTAACACGCCCCCAGGCCCTCCATAACTTGTGCTCATGGTTAATTATATTTAGGGCTCTGGAAACAGCCTCTGGCGATGGGTGGGAGCTGGAAGCACCCGTTGCCACCCCGAGGGACTTCTGCCTGCCAAAATACGCCCAGCACAACCCCTCCCTCGGAGGTTAAATGTGTCTACCCCCTCCCTGGCCACAGGATCCCTACTTGGGGATCCCCAAAGACCTTTTTGATGGGGAATGAATCGGGAGAGCCCAACCACGGATGGGCTCCTTCCTCCCGCTTCTGTTCTCCATCCCGTGACGCACACCCCTTCTCCCCCGAGCCCCCCGCCGCCCGCCCGCCCTCAGCCCGGCCCCCCGCTCTCCCCGCTCGCCGGCACGGAGCAGAAGGTCACCCGGGGTGAGGAATTCCTCAGCCAGCCCCGCTGAACCCCAGCCGCCGCACAGTTCCCTGTTTGCCACGAGACCCCAGCACTGGTTGCCCGTTGCTTTAGCTCGGGAACACGGGTCCTTTTCTTTACACGTCACGTGTTTGGGCTGGATTTCGGGTGGCGAGCAATAGGGACCCAACCCGAGCCCCAGACCTTGGCAGGACCAGGGATGAAGCTGCTCCTGATTCCTACAGCACCTTCTCAGCCCAAGGCCACCGCCTCGGTGGCTTCTTACTGCAGAGCCTGGAGAAAGCCATGCCATGCCAGGATGCCGGGGAGGTGTCACAGAGTTTGGGCAGATCCCCAAGTGTGGGGGACCTCTTTTTGCATTTCATTTACTTCTTCTCCGCCCTATTTATAACCTGCTTTAACTCTCCCGGGAAGCAAACTCCCCCAAAAGAGCGAGGTAGGGGGATGCGCTGCGGCTGCTTCCATCTCTTCCCGTGGGAGGGAAGCGGGTGGCTTGGGACACGGATGAAACCAGCTCGTTTCACACACCGACAGCAGATATTTCTGCCCCCTCCTTGCCTCCCCCCAGTCTCCCCCACACCCCAAGAAAAGCTTTTCGTGCCTCCCCGTGCCTTGGGCTTGTGCTGGGATGCTAGGACAGCTCTGCCTGGCGTTAGGCACCCAGACCCGATCTTCAAATCAATTTTCCTCAAAGGATGAGCTGCTCAGGAAGATGTGCAAGGTTTGTAAAACCCTACCCAGGGCTCCTGTTTCCAGCACGGCCCAGGACGCGGCCCCAGCATGGGAGGAGCTGTTGCAGGAACGCTGTAAATGCCTGTCCCTGGCAGCACTGGGAGCTGCGGGCTCCCCGTGCCTTGGGCTTGTGCACTGTAACTGGTTTGAGTTAGACACCTGCTGCTGGGCGGGATGCGAAGACACCACGAGTCCTCCAGGACTCTGCCCTTTACGGGCCCCACTGTGGGAACACACACAGAGTCCATGGTCCCCAAACCTCCCCATTCCCCCCAGCCTTGGGTCACCGGTCCCTTCCCTGAGTCCCCGCCTTCCACTGACTCCTGGCAGCCAAAAACCACACAGAAGCAGCATCTCCTCTCCCAGGGGTGCTCGTCCCACTTTCTTTTTCCCCCACCACATCAGCCCGGGCCATGTGTGCCAGCCTCGTCCCCGGGGGAAGGACCGGAGAGTGAAGGACACGATCACCACCTCCGGTGCTGGGCTCCGGGCCCCGACTTGACTGGAAAGACCCTGGTACCGATGCCAAGGCAGGTCAGGAGCCCGCTCTTGGGTTTTGCCTAGCTTCCACCAGGATAGTCCTTATTGCAGGAAATAAAATCTATCGGGTGTGTTGGAGCTTCACAGCGCTTTAGTGAAAGCACACTTTGTGCACATGACAGATTTTCCCAGTTCTCCCTGAAAATTAACAGCCAAGCCCTTCCCCATCCCACTGAAGGTGCTTTCCTTCCAGCCCTGTGGCCTTTTCTCAAGGTAGCTCTGAATAAATTTACTTGCACTCGGGAAAAAAACTGTTAATGAGCACTACAAATTAGTCGGCCTGGCTTCAAACCGTAACACTTGGTCTCAGCGAGTTTGTCGTTCTTTTAACCCAACTGATCTTTCAGGTCCGTCCATCAGTCCCTCTCTCAGCGCCCGGAAGAGCTGGAAACATGCATTTTTTTCTTGGAGACAGATGCTGGTGGGTTTGTGGAGCTGGCAGGGGCCGGGGGATGGCACAGCGCAGCACGAGGCACATGGAAATACCCAACAACAAAGGCAAACGCTGGTGACCGCCCAGCAAAAGCCAAGCAGGCGAAATGCAAGTTATGGGCTGAGGACAAAGAGGGGAGAGAGCGATTCCTCCCCGGCAGCCTCTTCACCGGGGGGCCTGGGCACACACCAGCACCAGCCCTGGAGCATCCTCAGGCTGGTCGGACACCCCCAGGATGCTCATGCCAGCACGCGTGTCCCCTCCCGCTGGGGAGGCCAGTGATATTTGGGGTGAAAGGCAGCAAACAGAGGACAGGGTCCCACCTCGGGGCTCGGAGAAGGACCCCAACAGCTTCAGTCCCCTTTGCTTCCACTCTGCATGCACTAAATGGGTTCATTCGTGCCCAATGCCCCAGCAAGTCTGCGCGACGGCAGCGGGGGGTGCTCCCCAAGGCGGGGGGGCTGCTGTTTCACTCGAGCGTACGAACGACCAGACTCACGGGCACAACTACATCCTCGTGTCGGGGCCACGGAGCCAGCGGGAGGGCTTGGGCCAAGCAGGTCTGGCCTGGACCACTCTGTTCCCAAAGTCCCAGGGCTCCCGCAGTCCGGAGGCGGCCCCTTCCCTCCGGACACTGCGGGATCACGCACTAATTCAGCAGGATGCTGCGTGCCCCAGCCCACCCACCCCGCGGGCACATTCACCCTGGCACGACCCCGACCCAACTGCGGGAT
>VXAK01001244.1:44434-66601 GCA_013399435.1 Arenaria interpres | reverse complement strand
CAGAGTGCCAGGGGGGGACACGGGGCTGTGACAGCGTCGGGGGGGACAGGGGAGCACAGGACACGCCAGACAGGGCCCTGGCAGCCCTGCACGGCGACGCCAACCAGAGCCATGTGCCCAGCACGGGGGCTATAAAGCCCATTTCCATTCCCGGGGCTTTTTTTACAAATATTTTGGAGTAAAGTAATTTAAAAAAAAAAACCACACAAAGCACCCCCCCGCCCCGGGAAAGCCACGAAGCGTGACCAAGGAGCTGGACCAGCAGCAGCTTCTGCTGAGCCCAGCTGTGTTTTACGGGGGGGGTCATGGCTCACCCAGGGACTCGCAGCGATGAAGGCCACCGGGCTGCTCAGCCCCCTGTACCCTCCCGTGCCTCAGTTTACCCGCACAGGGCACGGAAACTGCTGCCTTCCCAGCACTGACTCAGGGCAGGAGCAGGGTTTCTGGGCTTCTCCGGGCACCTTGGCCCAGAGCACACTTCACACCCCCAAAAATAACCATTTCTGAGCATCACTGCTAGCAGCTCTGTTTATTCTCTAAATGCTTGTTTAAACACAAGGTTTCTCTGCCCGGGAGGGGCGAGTTTGGGTCCTACTGCCTTCAGTCCCGCAGCCGAGGGGAGGCGACCCTTCCTGCATAACCCATGGAGAAATAACCCTGCATAACCCTCTGGCCTCTGCTGGCAGTTTTTAAGAGGCTGTTTGACCCCTTCTCCCGGTGCCAGCGGCTCTCCCGGCCCACCCGCACACGTTTCACGCAGCCCCCGGGGGTTAATTATTTTGGCAGATGTCCGGAGGGTCCTGTTGGAAACGTGGGTTTGGGGCTGGCGGTGGGGAGCCCGCTGCCGCGGGGTGACTGGGGCTGGAAGCAGGGCCCTGCGCTTGCACCTCTCTGCCAAACGCTGCTGCGAAAACGGCTCTCGCTGCCGCTTTGTACCAGTTTTTCCCCCTGTTTCTCCTTGCCTGCTGATTTTCATCACCTTCTGCTGCGGTTGCTGGTTGGGGAGAGCCCACTGGAGAGCTCAGATGGGGAGGTTTGGGTGGGCTTTGCCGAAGAGCGGGTGCATGTCATGAGTTCTGGCCATCCCCGTGCTCAGCCCCAGCTGGGCTGAAGCCACCTGGGTCCCATCCAGCCCAGCAGCTGCCAGAGCCACGTCTGGCCCCAAATCCTGCCCTCTCCCAGGGGACACAGCAGGCAGGGTCCTCTCCTCTGCCACCCGGGACTGCTTTGATTCCCTCTGTCCCCCACGTCCCTGTCCCCAAATCCTGCCCTCTCTCAGGGGACACAGCAGGCAGGGTCCTCTCCTCTGCCACCCAGGACTGCTTTGACTCCCTCTGTCCCCCACGTCCCTATCCCCAGGGCTACAAAGGGGCACCCCAGAACCTTGGTGCTCCATTTCAGGGCTGCAGCAGGAGTGTGCTGTCAGCTGTGAGTTCAAGGATAAATGAGCTAATTAGCAGCCTTTGTTTAAAAGGGTTGGAGCTGGCCCAAGGTCAGTATTTCATTGGTGCCGTCAGGAGCTGTGGTGTCCTGTAGCTTCCATGTTGCAGGAGTCTGTCCTGGGGAGACACCAAAGTCTTTCTGCCCACCTTTGCACCCAGAGCAAGTGTCTTCCCAGGCTGGATCTGTGTCCCTGTGAATGCTGAACCACTGTCTTCTTCTATGAGGTGCCACTCTTCCTCTATGAGATGTCACCCATCGGTGGCATCTCACAGGGGAAGAGTGGCACCTCGTAGGTAGCACCCATTGGTGGCATCTCCTGCCAGGTGCGCATGGAAGAGGTGACCCAAATGGCCAGGACAGCGAGCAAGCAGCCTCTGCTGGAGGTGAGTACTGGGGTCTGTGGCAGCTCAAGCGTGGGAGGTGACCCTGGGAATTGTCCTGGTTGGTTTGTGGCTGTTAGCAAAGCTCAGCTGGACGTCTAGCAGAGCCTGCTGGACCCTACTGGGTGCTGCAGCACCCATGGGTGCCAAGGTGGCTCTGACCACTTTGGGGCCCTGGAGGTGCAGCTTGGCCCAGGTGTTGGTTATCTGCATGGGTCTGCCCCGACGGGCTCTGCAGAGGTGGCTTCTCCTCTGAGCAACGCTTCATGGTCTGGCCGCTCTGAGTGGCGTTAGAGAAGGCTGGAATGAGCTGTTTGCTCTTGCTCTGGGGGGCTCGTCCTCTGGAGGATGCTGCTTGTGCGGGCATGAAGTTATGGGACTGTGGGCTTGCTCCTTTGTCCCCTGTACATGTAGCCCTGTGCCAGCAAGATGAGCCCTGAGTGTCACCCCACACTCCTCTTTGGCTCCTTGCAGGGCGAAAGGAAGCTCTTGACCCCGCCGTCTGATGAAGCCAGGCCAATGCAACTCCTCTGCTGGCAACATCTGAGCTGCTTGCTGGAAATACCCATGTCATATAGGAAACCCCTTTGTGCAGAGAGAAATGCCTTAGTCTCTGTTCTTGACTTGCTTGGAATTAGCATGTACCTCTGTTTTCCTGCCTCAAACACCGCCTGCGAGGCAAAAAAGCCCAGTGCCACCCTTGCTGGTGTGTGTCTCCCGAGGTGCCCATGACCACAGGGCATGGCATGCTCTGGCACCGAGCATGGGCTGCCCCCAGCCCAGGTGGCATCAGGCAGGGCTGGGGACACCGAGCAGCCCCAGGAGGTGGGACACCCCCCTTCCCTGGGCTGGGATCATCTCCGAAGGGGTTTGGGGTGGGAGGAAGGGTGCATTCTATGGCCCAGCTGCTGGTGCAGGGTGTCTTCCCAGGATTTTCCCTTCCTGTGAGCAAGAGAGAGCCGGCGCCTTCCCCCCCCGGAGGAGCAGGCAGGGGAAAGCTGCCTGCAGGCAGCGGGGGAGCCAGCACGCTCATTTTTCATGCATTACATGCTTTTCCGTGAATAAACTTGGGAGTTTTAATAGCAATATTGTTTGTATCCATCTGTGAATGCGCACATGTCGGAGGGCGAGAGCGGAGGGAGGTGAAATGACAAAATATGGGAATTTGGGGGATCTGGGAGCCTCTCCCGGTGATTTGGGGCCAGTTGTGGTGATAACTGGGTGGTTGTTCCTTGTAGCTGCTGAAGAGGCTGTGTGTCCTGCCGGGCTCCTTAGAAGGTCCCGGCATGGGGATGTGAATCCTGCATCTTAAACAGCTTGGTCCTCCCCAGTGGTGCAATGAGTGGGAAGGAGGTGCAGGGCACATTCCAAGAGAGCTCTCGGGAATGAAAAATGGGCCTTTTCATTCCAGTCCTGTGCCATCCTTTGCGAGGAGGTGAGGAAAAGGCTGGTTCTCCGAAGCGTTGGCCACCGCCACCTTCATGCCCCGTTGCCCTGACCTAGGAGAGCTCTGCAAGGGAGATAAAACCACCTGGAGAGTGAGAAAACCCTGCTGCCAGGCTATGGCAGGTTCTCTTGCGGTGTTGGGGAGTCCAGAGCAGGCCCCCACATGCCAGAAATACCTCCAAAATTTCTTTTTGGGGTGTTCTAGCTCCGCTTTCTATTTCCTCTGCCCAGCCCGGCGGTGGAGGGGGGACAGAATCTGGCTGCAAAACAGCCTGGATAACCATAGGCCTGGATCAAAGGTGTTGTCCTTCAGTCCGGGCCCACTTAACGCTTCGAAAGGTGATGAAAAGGGGCTGCGTGCGTGTGTGTGAAGTGGAAAAAAAAAAATCCTGTAAAAGATTCCTCTCCTATAAATCCCTGCTGCTGAAAGGGGGGCCAGGGCCAGGCTGCCAAGCGGAGAAACCAATCCACCCACTCCAGTTTGATTTTTCCAACAGGCCCAGGCGAGCACAGCAGCAGAACAATAATTTAGAGCTCCCCTAAATGGCTTTCAGGTGTGAGTAGGTAGCGTAACACGGGCTATAACACCAAATGAAAGGAATGGCTTTGCTTCCATGGATGTATTAACAATACATCATACTTTGGAGGAATAGAAACTTGGCTGCATAAACCTAGATATTTTTTTTTCACATGGTAGGATAGTATGGAAAAGCGAAGCTAAAGGAGTAATATTACAGTTGAGAGGTCCTATGGTGATGGTTATAGCAGTGTTTTTGGACTGGAGGCATCCAGACTGGAGTGCTCGGGCATCAGCAGTGTCTGATGGACGCAGATCGTGATGATTGAGTATGGTCTGGGTGCTGCTGGTGGGGTGTCCTGTCCTGGGATCACTGTGGAATGGGGTGAAACCTCAAGAACCCTCCATCCCTGAGGTCTTGCTGAGCTTGGAGATGGTGTGTGTGCTGTCTCCAGCAAGGACCTGACTGGTCCCAGTGAATGGTGGCTGCTGGAGGAAGGATCCCTGGCTGTCGCCCTCCCCAGGTTGGGATCACACCAAGGGCTGGAGCCTGCTTCTGCTCCCTCTGTCCTGGGGATGGGGGTAGGACTGGGGTGAAGGATGCTCAGCCTTGGGTGCAGGAACCAGCTCTTGTTGAACTTCTAACGCAGAGCTGACCTGTGAGGACCTGCTCCCTCGGGGCTGCGGGTGTCCCATGTACGCAGCGATTTATGAAGTCAGGCTACACGGACGCCCTGACTCCCTGCAGTCCCCAGGGAAAAAGCACCTTTAGAGGGTTTGGCAGGTCCCTCCTCACTTCTAGAGCGTGGGGAGTGCAGTGTCCGGAGGTTTCATGACATCATTTGAGGCTTTTTTTTATTTTTTTTTCCCTTTCCCCAAACAATAAATGCGGCTGTTTGCCACGGGGCTGGCTTTCCTTGCCCCGGCCACCTGCACGGCTTACTGCATCTAATGAAACACATGTTTTCCCAGCAGTCTGGCCTGGAGGAAAAACGTCTGCAAAATGACATATTCTTCTAGTTACAGTTTGCAAAACTGTATTTTTATTTTTCTTTTATTTTTTTTTTTTCCTGAAGTGCTAAATATAGTTAGGAGTTGGGAGCATTTCTGCTGGCTGGGGGGCCGGGGGGAGCAGAGGAGATGTGCTGCATCGCTGGCGGCAGCTGGGGAGGAGCAGGAGAAAGTCTGTTTTAATATGGGCAGCGCTTGCAGGGCGATGAAAGTCGTCCTTCCCTGTTACATGCTTAATTAAAAAGGAAGCAAAGGGGATATTGTGAATTCCCACGTTCAGCCGGGTTCTGCGGCTGAGCCGGGGGGTCTCTCCAGCAGAGCCCCCACTCCAGCGTGCGTCAGCCCACCCCACTGGAAAAGGCTGGTTTTCAAAGCAAACGACATGGAAATAATGAAAATGCCAGGTTTATAAGATGATTTCAAGCTTTTTAAAATCTGTAACCACCAAAAGATGTTGAGAGCTTCTTAAAAAAAAAATAAAAATGCAGCTTTTTACTAACAAGGAGCTGGAACCGAAGGGAGAGAAAGTTGGGATGTGCCATAAGCTGTCGGTGTGCTGGGAACACCAACAGAAGGGGATGGGGGCACCGATGCCTTGGGGTTTGAGGGCTCTGGCAAACAAGATCTGCTGAAGTTGCTGTTAAATTGTACATCAAAAGCATCCTTTCTGATCTGCAACCCAAGCCGTTTCTCATACGAGACACCCATGGCCGCCCAGGTGGGATGAGGGGTGTGTGGCACTCGGCTGGGCTTCACACCGGGGTCTGTTCCATCCCGACATCGGCAGAGGGGCCTTTGTACATAACACTTGACTCCATCACAAATATGGCACGCAGATGGCACAGGAAAATCTACTTGTCCACTGAAAGGAAGAAAGAAAAATCTGCTTCCTGATAGATTTATTTGGTTTATGAGGGTGCTTGTTTATTACAGCAGTGCTTTAAGTGTAAATATTGTGAATGGAATTGTTTTTCATTTGTCATAACTCAGAAAACACAAAGTATACAGCCCATTTTTTTTACTTTTATTTGATTCTGATGCATGAATCTCTTTAGGAGAGGGGTTTATGAGTGGCAAAGAGCACCACGGGTGCCTGAGCTGTGTGCCTGGGCTGCTCTGAGGCCAGGGTCCCCTGCAGCATCCACCGTGGGGGGGGTGTGTGTCTGATCGGGGGTGTCCCCAGCTTTGGGACAGGCTTGCAGAGGACCAGCAGCAGCAGGACCCGGCCGCTTCGGGGAGGTCCCAGCTGCAGGGAGAGATGGAGCGATGCAGACTGAGGGTGACACACAGCACCGTCTGCCGGAGGAGATGCTGGAGTTTGGTTTAAAAGAGGCGAATTGCCAGGAATTCGGGCAGCCCTGGGAATTAAATAATCCCTGCTCCGTCCTCCCCAGTGAGTGCCAGCCGCTGGCATGTCCCTGGCGTGTGCTGGCAGGGAGTTTTCCCTGTTCCTAATCTGTCCCAGGCCCCGGGCTGCTTTGGGCTGAGAAACATCTTTTTCCTGTTACAAGCCAGGGCAGGTTTCTTGCTGATGCTGCGTCCTTCCCCGTGAGCTGGCATTTCTGTGACACTGACTCATCACCGCCCACTGAAATACAGTCCCTTCACCGCTCCCTGCCTGGCCCCACTCCTGCCCGGCCCTGGGGGCACCATCTGGGGGTGGTCCTGGGGCTGTGACCCCCAAAATGGGCAGTGGAGAGTGGGTAGGGGACCACTGGGGGCTCTGCAAGCCACACCAGCCATTGCAGGCAGGGCTTCTGCACGTGCTGCAGCTTGGAAACTAATAATAATGCAGCTTGGAAACTAATAATAATGCAGCTTGGAAACTAATAACAATGCTAAAATAACATGTGGGAAAAGCTAGAGGAAACTGTAGTTTTCCCTGCAGCAAAGGGGTGACTCTTCCTCCGTCCCGTTTCATGGCAAAAGCCATGGAGGGAACCAAGATCCAAGCAAAAGACAAAGAAAAAAAACTTAGCGATGCTGTCATATGATTTTTATTTTTTTTTTATGCAAGTGGTGGAGTTAAACCTTTGGTGAATTCCCAGGCAGAAGCAGGAGCGAGCAGCTCTGATGCTGGTGTGGTTTCAGAGCAACCTCTTCTCTGGGATGGTTTTATGGACTGGAGGGAGGGAGAGAAACCACCCGCTCGTTGAGGTACTCGGTTCCTTAGTCTGAAATATTTCTCGTGTGGATCTCCAGAATCCATGAGGCGTTTGTTTAGACACTGAGACTGTGTTTGGGGGAGAGCCAGGCTGACGGCTGCAGTGATACACACTTTCACATGTTCCCTTTTCCCATTTTTCTGGGTTGCTTTAGTTGGACGCCTTTGTCTGCAGAGCAGG
Organism: Arenaria interpres; assembly: GCA_013399435.1. Taxonomy (NCBI): domain Eukaryota; kingdom Metazoa; phylum Chordata; class Aves; order Charadriiformes; family Scolopacidae; genus Arenaria; species Arenaria interpres. The sequence continues at coordinate 59,459 of VXAK01001244.1, read as the reverse complement.
AAACACCATCCAACGCTGCATGGCAGAGCCACCGGTGCTCCAGCCAGCAGCGGCGGCCAGGGGACGGCAAAAAGTAGGGTCAGCCTTCTCTATAAAGAACTGGCTTTCTTTATAATGTCTTCAACCTTTTTTTTTTAATTATTATTTTTTCCAGAAAAAAAAAAAGTGAGAATGTGCTGGCATCCAGCTTTGGAGCACAGCCTCTGGTTTCATTGACAAAGCAAGCACCTTCTTTTGGCTGATCTTGACTTTCAAAATTCTTCTTTGGCAGGAGCAGGACAATTTGCACTAACTCTAGTATGAAATCCAAAACAGTGCAGATTGAGAGAGACGTCCTTGAGGACGATGGGGGTTGTCCTGCCTTGCTCATGGGGCTGCATCTCTGCTGTCTCCAACACCTGACCCGGTGCTGCTCTCCATGGCTTGGCCATGGCCAAGGTCACATCTAAGGTCAATGTGCATCCTCTCTGCTCTCATGGGAGCTGCAGGCAGGTGGGCTCGTCTCTTTTTATTTAAGCTAATTGCTGTTAAACAGCTGCATTCTCAATACATGGGCACAGATTGTGTTGTGCAAGAGAGTACTTTGGAAATTGGAGGCCCAACGCCATTGGCTTCAGAGGCAACGGCCAAAGGGCCACCAAATGCAGCTGAACTCACACCTGCATGCTTGAAACTCAAGGTTGTAGAAAGGCTTTTGACCTTCTGACAAACAGAAGGAGCACAAAGCCACTTGTGTGAAGATGTTTGCTCTGCAACGCTGGTGGTGGGGAGGGACTAAAACCTCTCCTATGAAGAAAGGCTGAGGGGCTTGGGTCTTTTCAGTCTGGAGAAGAGAAGGCTGAGGGGGGGATCTTATTGATGCTTATAAATACTTAAAGGGTGGGTGTCAGGAATATGAGGCCAGTCTTTTTTCAGTGGTGCCCAGGGACAGGACAAGAGGAAATGGGCACAAACTTGAACAGAGGAAGTTCCATCTCAACGAGAAGAGGAACTTCTTTCCTGTGAGGGTGGCAGAGCCCTGGCAGAGGCTGCCCAGGGAGGTGGTGGAGTCTCCTTCTCTGGAGACATTCAAACCCCATCTGGACATGTTCCTGTGGGACCTGCTCTGGGTGACCCTGCTCTGGCCGGGTGTTGGACTGGATGGTCTCCAGAGGTCCCTCCCAGCCCCTTCTGTGATTCTGTGGAAAAGTAGAGCAATTTGGCTTTTAGGTGAGGTCATGCTGGGGACATGAAGCACACCAGGATGCTCTCTCAAGAGGCAAAGCCCTCTCTGCTCACTCCATTGCAGGGCAGCCGCTACCAGACACCCCATCGGGAGTAACATCTCCATCAGAAGATGGTGCGGGTGATGGATCACAGGGCAGCAGAGATCTGCCACGGGTCTCTACCTGTGGCAGAGGCAATATCCCAGGCTGCCACCTTGGCACGGGGATGCGGCCAGCTCCTGGGCATCAGTGACAGCAAGGCAGGGGACAGCACTCAGGCAGGACATGGATCTGTTGGAATGGGTCCAGAGGAGGCCACGGAGATGCTGGGAGGGCTGGAGCACCTCTGCTGTGAGGACAGGCTGAGAGAGTTGGGGGGTTCAGCCTGGAGAAGAGAAGGCTCCGGGGAGACCTCAGAGCCCCTTCCAGTCCCTCAAGGGGCTCCAGGAGAGATGGGGAGGGACTCTGGATCAGGGAGGGGAGCCCTAGGAGGAGGGGAAAGGGTTTGACACTGAAAGAGGGGAGATGGAGCTGAGATGTGGGGAAGAACTTGTTTGGTGTGAGGGTGGTGAGAGCCTGGCCCAGGTTGGCCAGAGAAGCTGTGGCTGCCCCATCCCTGGAGGGGTTCAAGGGCAGGTTGGAGGGGGCTTGGAGCAACCTGGTCTGGTGGGAGGTGTCCCTGCCCAGGGCAGGGGGTGGCACTGGGGGGGCTTTAAAGTCCCTTCCAACCCAAACCATTCTGTGATCCTCTGCAGGAACACTCGGCCAGTAATGGCCTTACCAGAGCATGGATAACAAAGCAGAGCACTTCTCCAGGCACCTGGAATCTGTTAAATCTGCCTCCAGAATCTAAAAAAGGAAGGATGAGCCATTTTTAGAGAGGGTTGTCTAGAAAATGCCAGCGCCAAGTGCCCTTGGAGTCAGGTGAATGAGGAGTTGGGATCCGATTTTGCTGCCTGATGGCATTTCTGGTTTGGAAAGGCATTTGAGCTGCTTGGAGGAAGTGTTTTGCAAAAGTATGAGGGCTTGTTATAGTAACCCGATTGTGTCCTGGAGTGGGTAACGTGCTTATTTTCTGCAGAAATTATTTCTGGAGAAATAACCAAAAATATTCCATTCCGAACCAGCATCCAGAGGAGCAAGAATTCCCAATAAAAGCGATGTGAGGGCTGGGCTCACTCTTTTGATGCTGCTGGGCCGGAGGGTGGGTCTGAAGCTGGTGTGGAGGTGAGGAGCAGGGATGAACTGGTGGGACTCGTGCTATGATGATCTTGAGCCTTAACCAGATCTCAGGTCAAGCATGTATTTCCCTTTTCTGGCATTTTTGAACCCCCTCAAAGCCTGTGCTTAGAGAGGCTGTTACACTGCTTTCCTTAAAGAAGAAAAAAAAGTAAATCACATCTTGGTCTCAGTGTAGAAAAAATTCCCATCCCTTTCCTCAACCTGCCCTCAAGGGTGTTCAGCAAAACCCCCTGAGCTCTGCAGGAGCTGGCTGGGTGGTGGTCCCAGGGCACTGTCCCCACCTGGAGCCCATCAGCTATTTCCTTTCTCCCCCTCCCTCTACATTAACCCAATTGCCCCTTTGGTAGGGCCAGTGAAGCATGAAGTTGTGAGGGTGCAAGTGATTCCCCCTCTTCAACCCCCAGGAGAATGTGGGGGGCTCAAGCAGACAGTGCAGGGGAGATGGATGCAGCACCTTTCTCCTGGCTGTCCCCCATCTTTTCCACACTTTAGGGAGGAAAGCAGGTTTGAAAAGCTTTTCTTTTTTTTTTTTTTTTTTCCTCCTTTGCAAATTATTTTGTGCCCAGAGTTACTTTTACTGTTGCATATTTTCCCCTCCAGGAGGTTCAACAGCGTATTAATCAAGCTTTCCTCTGATGTTGTGATTTTTATGGACTGCCAACTGCACACGGCCAGTTTGGCATCTTCTCTGACAAACCAAGGTTTTAATGGCTTTACCATTTGTGTTTAGGGCTTAGCTGCGTGTGTCACTTCAGTAGAATTAAACTGGGGGGGGAAAAAAAGAAGAAACCAACAAAACCCAACCAGAATTCACATTGTGCAGCGACTGCCTCCAGACAGGGAAGAATTGCTACAGACAGGCAAATGGGGGTAGCAGAAACCTACTGCTGCAGGGCAGGAGACAAAATAGTATTCATAATAGATAGTTCAGAATAGTGATGTAAAAGGGTTTTTTTTTTCTTCTGCAACAGAAAATTTCCCAGGGGAAAGAATCTGTTTTGATCAGGGAGGTATTTAATTTCTTCCTCTGGTTTGAGAGGGGCTCAAGTGCTTGGAGTACAAGGACTTTGGGGTGATGCACAGGGGTCCAGCCAACCCTGGACGCTTGAGCCTCCCTTATAGGGAGGAAAAAAACCCCAATCATGATTTTTTTTGTGTGTGTCTGGAAGAGATGTGAGCAGGATCTGAGCTGCTGTACCTGGGAACTCGTCTAGACAGCCTGTGCCACGGGTCAGGCGGGGAATTTGGACTACAGTTACTCAGGATGAGCTCTGCCCCAGGGGATTCATCCTAATAATTCGTTATCTGGGCAGGGTGGATGTTTCTTCATTCGAAGTAAGAAATAAACAGGGAGAGACTAAATAAATAGGAAAAAAAAAAATAATAATGCTAGCTAAGTAAACAAAGAAATTCCTCGGTAGCGAACACTTCTTTTATGGTTAGTGGTCTGTAAATACGGCACTGGGGAAGCTGCTTGAATCATGAAGTCACCGCGGCACCACCAGGCACCTGGAGAACCTCAGACCCAGGGTCCAGCTGGTAGAGGAGTGACCTTAAATATGGGGGGGGACCCCATCCCCACAGCTCCTTCCTCACCCCCCTGGGGAGGCTGTGGCTCTCACAGCTCCCTGACCTCTCTGTTGGGTCCGGGAGCTCCGGCCACCCTTTCTGAGGGTTTTTAGCACACTTAAAAAAGCAGCTTTCAAAGGGTGAAGTCATCTGCTGGGAGGTGGATGTTTATAGCTGGGCAGCGATTGCCAAGATGTTAAGAAACACCCGAGGAGGAACGCCTCGGCTATTGGATTTTGAATATATTTTTGAAAAATGTGGTTGGCCAGGGCTTTGTTGCCTCCCTGAGCCTCTGTGAGCCCCGGTTCGGCTACGAAAGCGTTTGGCCCCAGCACGAGCTTGGTGGCATGGAAGGAGAGAAGTGTTTTGCTGAGGGCTAATAAATACAGCTCATGCTAATTGAGTGCTGGGAGCTAAGGGCCAAAGTTCTTCCAAACATGGTGGGGGTGCCAAGTCTCTGCTTTCCGGAGGCTAAATTACTTTCCTCTTTTTTTAAAGAAAACAAAACGCTAAACAAAAAGCCAATAGGTCTCTGCAGCATCACTTCACCGGAGGAGTTTCTCTTGGGTTAGTGTATATTTTATTCCCTGATGTTTCTTCTGGAGCTGGGTGTTGCTTGTAGCTGCCTCCTCCTTAGTTCCTCCAGAGAAGAGGGAGGATGGGGGGGTCTGTGCCTGCCGGGGAGGGCGAGTGCAGGTGGAAGGACCCTGCAGATGATGTGGGATGCTGAGAGCAGGAACCCCAAACTGTGGGGCGCAGAAATAGCCCTGGGACACAGAAATAGCCTGGAGCATCCCAAAGTGGGAAAACTCCAGATTTCTCCCCCGGGGTGTTGTGCTGGCAGGGCAGGGGAGGCTCTCACCTCCCTGGTCTTGTGCCTCTGTAAAGACATAACGTGTCCTGGCTTCGCAGGAAGCTGATAATCACCGGGAGAGGCTGGCTTTCTGTTTACATCAGCTTTTGTTTTGGACAACCAAGTCTCCAGAGCCCTGAGCTCAGCGGGGCTGTGGGATGGCCAGGCGTGACGGCACCACGTGCTCCGCTGGCCCGTGCTCCCCCTCGGCAGATGGCTTTGAGCTGCTCCCCATCACCCAAGGGTGACAAATCTGTCACGCAATCTCTGTGACAGATCGTGCCTGCTCAGGGGGGTCTGAGCATGTTGAGCTGCTGGTGGTCCAGCTTTTTCCTGCCTTTTTCCCTTCCTGCTGGTGGCTGTAATCCTGACCCCAGACCCAGGTGCTGGGCAGAGTTTGATGCTCCTGAGCTGGGGAAACGTGTAGCCTGGGCATCCTTCCCCTGAAACTGTGGGAGAAGCACCCCTGGGAGCACTGGGGCGCATCCCAGACCCTCTGCATCACCATGACCCCGAGGCAGCTCACGATTAAATCCCCATCACCCCTTCCTCGGTTTACATTAGTGAATTAGGGATTTTGTTTTCATTCCTGGCCTCTGTTTACATTCCTTGTATCCTAGCTTAATTCTTCCAAAACTCCAGAAGCAATAGCATCCAATACATGACACCCTCCCGAAGGTCAGGCACAAGGAGGCATCTGCTGTGGGGAAAAGGCTGAAGTCTGGAAAAAATGACCACACGTGGGAAAAACCTGCAGTGAACTGTTGGGATGGCTTCAAAACGTAGGGGAGGAAGGTCAGGCGGCTAGTGAGTCGGTAGCAGGAGCTCGTGTAGGGTTTGCTTTCGGCTCTGGAGGTGTCGGGGCAAGAGCTCGAGCTGGGACTTGGATGCATGGGTGGAAGTTAAAGCTACTCATAGGTTTTCCTCTCGAAAAGATGCATGAAGACTTGCCTGGTTCAGCCCAGCAGCTTGGGGTCATCCTCGCGCAAGCTGTGAGGGCACGGTCAGTGCAATATTCTCCTTATCCAGATTTTTATAAGAAGCCCATCCAAGGATCTTAATTTGGGGAAGACACGAGATCTTCCCTTTGGGAACAGCTCAGGAATGACTTGTGTAATTCCCTGACCGGATCTGTAGCCAGATGAACTTGCTGCCTGGGTTGAAACTGTCTCTGCCTGCTCTCTCCTTGCCTTTTTTTTTTTTCCCCTGAATTGCACTGGCATTTGCAGAAAATGCTGATGGTCGGAAAGGTAAAAGCTTTGCCCGGGGCTCAGGTGCAGGGTTCAGCTCCAAGGTTTTGCTTCTGCTGAAGCAACGGGGCTGTTTAAGCCCAGTGGTGTTTGGCCACGGAGCATGGATGGTCTCCAATGTGCACAAAGCTTAGTTTGCACCTTGACGCTTTTCTTGGAAACTGTCAGGCTTGTAGAGAAAATTCGTGGGTTTTTTGGTCACAAACTTCTGGCATCTGTGCCACGAGCAGAAACTTTTCTCAGATGCCAGGCTTTTCCAGGGTTGGAAGCTGAAGTCTGCCCTTCCCCACCAAAAGCTGCTTCTTTGATCTGCTTTCAGGGGAAAACTGTTTTGTTTCTCACTTTTTCCACCGCTTTATTCCTGGAGGGCTCAATGCCGCTCTCATGGGGTTGGTTTTGCAGCACGGTGGGATGGAACCTGCAAAGCGCAGCATCCTGGCTCTCAGCATCCCTTACTCCTACAGCAAAAAAAAAACCCCCAACAACCCAACATAAAGAATACCATCCCAAGGGCTCACCGAGAGCCAGGCAGAGCTCACAGCAAAACTTTTCCTACTGCCTTTCCAAGTGCCTTCGTGGGGACTGGCTGTTTGTTTGCGGCAGCAAAATAGAGATATTGGAGATGCTGGCCCTGCGAGGGCCGGTCCTCATCCCACAAAGATGCTCACGCACGAAACTGCTCCCCTTGCTGCGTCCAGTTCAGCCAGCAGCTGGGAGATGGGGGGCGAAAAAAGAATTAAAAATAAAAAAAATAACCCTCCTTCAGCTGCCTGAGCTTGTGTTTCGCCCCGTGGCAGCACGTGTGGGTCTCCCCGGCTGCCCCTGGCTCCGCGCCGCTGCAGGCAGAGGGTTTTTTGGAAAGTGCTACATGGGCTGGATGAAACAGCGCAGAAAGCGGAGCGGGATCCAAAAATGAAGTGGGAAGGCAGCCCTTAATATGCACCCAGATTTTTCCTTTTTACAGGATTAATATCATATGATGGATACATGAAAATTATCTTCTGTAGGCTTTTTTAGATGTTAAGGAGTCCTGCTGCTGAGTTTTCTGGTTTTCTGCTGGATGTCATATGATGTCCCCGCAACAACTTTTTGCGAGGGACCGAAATACTATTATTTCCTTGTTGTTTTTTTTTTTTGTTTGTTTTCCCATCCATCGTTTCCCCTGACAGCTGTTTACATTTTGGAAGTATTACATCAATATTATCACAGTGCAATCTTCTCCTTTGAACTCTTGGCATTTCTCGCTCCGGCGAAGATGCTCGGTGTGACCGGGAGGGCTGATAACTCGGCAGAGGAGGGGTCTGCAGAGCCACGGGAGGGACTGCAGAGTTTAAACCAGTTTTGCAGAAGACCAGTCAGATAAGACCCTGCTCCCCTGTGATCCCAATCAGGTCTAATTTAGACTAATGAGAAACCTCCAGGGACTTGCAATCTCCTTGCGGGTAAAGGGCGATGAAGCAGGAGGGGTTTGATGGACATCGCTCATGAACTCAAAGCAGCTCCTGGGGTTTCTCCTTTTGCTTTGCCCCACAAGAACCGTGGCCAGTGCAGAGAAACCTCTCGTGGCCAGTCCTTTGGCAGGAGGGGAAAAGCGGATCCCTGTAAATCCAACTTTCCACTGGCTTCCAGGTCAGGGAATTTGCCTCCAGGCAGGAGGCAGCTGCTGTTTTTTGGTTTTCCATGGAGCTTTTTAACTTCTGAAATGTTGTGCTTGAGACCCCACCTGCTCAGTTTGGGGAGGGAGAGACAACAGGAGGCCCAGCATCCTTTCTCTACTGTGATTCCCCCCCACCTTCCCTCCAAAACCCTTCAAGCCAGCTGGTTCCAGTGCTCTGCTTCCAAACAACCTCTGCGAAAACTGAATCAAGATGCAAATTTCAGGGTTATATAGGCCTTTTGTAATTTTATTTTGTTTTTTTAACACATAAAACTGGCTTGGCTTCCAAGTGCATGGGAGAGTTTTGTTCTCAGCAAGGGATTTCCCCTCGCGTGCCCCGTCTGCAGCCCTGGGCTGGGAGAAGGAGGAGTGAGGCTACGACTTCTGCTCAGAACATCCACTTCTCAGGGATCCCTCCCTCTGTGCTCTCTCTGGTTTCTCTGCTTTAAATTTCATCTGCGCTTCCGGCCCAAGCTTCTTAATATTTCCTTTTATTCCCTAAAACTCCTTTTTAACTCTCACCAAGCCAGAAATGCATTTTGTTCCCTTCAGCTGTTGCCATCCCCTGATATTCTGCTTTTTCCTCCAGAGTTTTATAGGGGGAGAAAACAGCTGGGAGACGTAGTTAAGAACGGACAATATCTGTCAAGCAGCGTTTTGCTGGTGGAAGGAGCATTGTACAAACAAGGCACAGAGCATCCGTGTCTCTGCGCCGTTTTGGATCCTACAGCTGCTTTGATCTCCGTTCCAGACGTGTCCTCTCCTGCCTACAGACCCCAAATGTATATTTTCAGGAGGGAAGAGGGGAGAATGAAAAGAAACTGGATCCCCCAGACACTCTGTTTCATCTGAGAGTGTCTCCAGAGGAGCTTATCTCCCTCCTGCAGACCCCAAACTGTCTGACAGACACTCAGTAGACAGAGACATTGGTGTTTGGAACCATCTCAAAAGATCTTCGCTCTTGGCTGGGTGGGAAGAGGGACAAAAAGCCCATCCAAGACCTTTGCTTTGAGGTGAGGAGAGCTGGCATCGTGGCAGTGGCTGCAGTGAGTAGGTGACTCTGGCTTTGCTTTTCTCCTGGCTGCGAGGATGGTCTTGAGAAGCTTGGTCACTGCAGGTAGCAACTGCAGGTAGAGATGCTCCTGTTGGCGAAGAGGTCTTGGGCTGGAGGGTGGGTGAGGAAGAACTTCCAGGGTCACATCTGCTGTCTGAAAGCAAACCAAAGACTGGATTTATCTTTTCCGCTTGGAAAAGGGGAAGCAAGGCAGTGGCGGGTCCTACCTACCCCAGTTGGGCTGCATGGTCTATCTGTGGGTGCTCAGGGCTGTGTCCCAGCCCCAGAGCCTCACCATGGTTGGAGCTGAGTCCCTGCTGGAGTTGCCTTCTGGGCACCTCCCCCAGAGGGTGTCCCCAGCCCAGGGAGGAAGAGGACGAAGGAAGAAAATCCCACCCTGGGAATGCTGCTGTGGTTCAGGTGCTTTGGACTCCATAGCCCAGCCCAGAGGTGACAGGGACCTAAATGACACTTCTGGCTGTTGTGGGGATAGTGGACCAAGAGCTGTGCACAGCAGGGACACCCCATCGTGCCCAAGGACAACCCTGAGAGAGGGGAACAAAACACTCATGAGCAGTTTTCCTCCTGCTCCTTTGCATTTTGCTTCCCAACCAGGCTCTTCTGGGGAGGTTCTGGGGAAACTAAATGGTGTGACTGGGTGCCCCAGCATTGCATGGTGGGTGCCCTGTGGCCTCTTCGGTGCTGTGGGCACCCCATCCATCCTGGAGGGTGGCTTCTGTGCAGAGGTGGTACACAGCTGGAGGTGGCATCTGAACAGACATAACACCCGAGATTAGGTGGCATCTGAGACAAGGTAGTACCCAAGCATAGGTGGCACCCAAGTGGAGGTGGCTGGAGGTGGCACCCAGGGAGAGGTGGCAACCAAATAGAATCTTAGAATGGCTTGTGTTGGAAAGGACCTTAAAGATCATCTAGTTCCAACCTGCCCTGGGCAGGGACACCTCCCACCAGACCAGGTTGCTCCAAGACCCCTCCAGCCTGGCCTTGAACCCCTCCAGGGATGGGGCAGCCACAGCTTCTCGGGGCAACCTGGGCCAGGCTCTCACCACCCTCAGACTGAAAAATTTCTTCCTGACACCTAATCTAAATCTCAGCTCTTTCAGTTTAATAAAAGTGGCACCTGAGTGGAGCTGGCACCAGAGCAGCAATAGCCAGAGATGGCACCCCACAACCACCAGTGACTCCATGCAGTTCCACCACCAAGTCCACAACAGGGAGAGGGGTCCCGGGGGACCCCAGCACAGTGCCACGGGGAGAAGACCGAGGTGCTGCCACCGGGTTGAAGTTCTCCACCATCACAGCCCTGCTGGGCAGCCGATCCCTAAAGGGTGCCGCGGCCGTGCGAAGGCTGTCCCCTCTCCCGTCCTCTCCTGCTGTACCTCCTACAAGTTTCGCTCGTCCCTCCCACTCCCTCCCAATGCTCGCCTTCTGTCAGGGAGCCGGGAAAGGCTGGGGATAAGGAAAGGGCTCTACGAGCGAGGCTACCAGTCTGGCTGGCTGCCTCCCGCCGATGCTCGGGGCCGGGGAGCAGGGCAGCCGGCGCTCCCATGGACCTCCCCAGCGGGATGCTCCTCGCTTGCTCCCTCTGCCTCCTGCCCGGTAAGCACCCGCTCCCTCTCCTGCGCCCACCCCGGTTCCCCAGCCGAGGGGGAAAGCAACCGGGAATAACTTTTTTTTGCTTATTTGGGAAAGGTGCTGTTGTTAAGGCTGCTGGAAAAGTTCGTCGAGGGAGCGAGGCGGGCGAAGGGGAGTTGAAAGGGATGGAGATCTTTGATGGGCTCCCAGGAATGAGGAGGGCAGCGCGGCAAGCTCCCGGCCCCCCTCATCGTCTGGGCTGCACTTGGAGCGGGATCCCTTAGTGTTTTTCTGAAGCATCAGAGGGTGAGGGGGGGGAAAAAGCTCCCCCAGAATAAAGCCAGACCCTTTTGGCCACTGTTAACTTTTGTGACCCACAGGTGGTTTGTCCCGTTCCACCGAGGGGGGCCGTGTGAAAAAAAAAATTGCTTGGGGTTAAATGAGTTAAGAGAGGTTTTAGGGAATTGTTTGGTTTCGGGAGGCGAGCCTGCAGCTTCCCCCACAGGGCTCAGTGCGTGCAGGACGAGCCCTGCCGGGGGCTGGGGGGGATTTATGTTTCTTGCTGGCCCCCTGGCCGGCACGCTCAGGCTCGGCTTCTTGCAGAAAGAAGCCCCCCAGCAGCGGGCATTTCTGCTGCAGTTGCTTCTGGCATCCTCCCGCAGGCAGCCCAGGCTCGGAGCAGCCGGGCTGGGACCCCTCTGTGCTGCAAATGGGGAAAAAATAGAGCTTTTCCCCACTACCAGAAGCACTGCCACCAGCTCACGCCTCCCCGCCGGCCAGCACGGCAAACATTTTTAAACATCCTGATGGAAAAGCACAGGAGGGGTTTGGTTTGATTTTATTTTTCACTGCTTTTTTCCTTTTTTTTTTTTTTCTTTCCCTTTCTAATTGCACTGTTGCTCGATCCTTTAAAGCCAGCTGCGGCGGAGCTGCCTTTCTTTGCTTTAATAGGGAACATGTGTCTGCGCCCTGCATGGCGGCGGCGAGCGCGGTGGGGCAAGGGGCTGCCTGCGTGGGGCCACCGGGGCCCATCGTGCCACCACGGGGACGGTGGCACAAGCCCTGGCCCTGCTTAACGTGGGCCACCGAGCCCGTGGGGCGACCTCCCCTCCTGGGTCTATGTGGCTTATGGTGGAGCATGGTTGGGGGATGTGGCAAATCGGAGACTCCGCCTCGGGATGAACAGAAACCCTCCACGCCAGCGTTTCTGCCCACGGGGGTCTCTGCCCACGGGGGTTTCTCCCTGTACCTGGAAGGGACCAGCGATGGCATCGCCGCTGTAGCCAACGTGAGATGGTGGGAGGGGTTAATTCTTCCTGCACTCCGTGGTGGTCTCCGGACCGTGATGCGTTGTGGCTACCGGTCGATATATTTTGCTGAGGACTAACGCTGGTGTTTTGCCATCCGGACTAAAAGCAAGTTTGCACAACGTGGGGGACTCCCACCCCGGGGCCCTGGGCTGAGCTGAGGGAGCCAGGTTGGGATGTGCATCCTTGGGAACGGTCCCTTCGCCGTGCGGGCAGCGCTGCCTGTCCCAGTGCGTGCCCTCGGGTGCTTTGCCCGAGGTAAACCCCCCTCCTGGATCTCTCTAGTGGCCCTGGAGCAACCTCCTGCACTCGGCCTCTGTCCCCGCTCTTGCATGGTCCCATGGGTTGGGAGGTCCTGGAGGCACCGTGGCATCTTTGGCACTTCCTTGGCTACTGCTTGTCACCAGCAATCGAGCCAAGGGAGGAGGCAGGAGATGCCAGTCCCCTTCCAGGTGGCACCTTGCAGGGCTGGGGACCCCTCTGTGCACAGCCTGTCTTGGGGACAACCCAAGGTGTCCCAAGGCTTTGGATCAGGCCAGCTCCTCTTCCCCAAGGCTTCAGTGCAAGCAGGGTGCAGGTCTGAGCCAAAAGTGGGAGAGCCTGGGCAAGGGGTGCTGAGCCATGGATTGTCCAGGTGGGCTCCCAAAGGACCCTCCAGTCCAGGGTTTGATGGTGGGTACTTAATTTTGGGTGGCTGCCCAGCCCCAGCAGTGGGGCTGAGGGATCCCACCTCCCCGCCTACCAGTTGTCCATCCATCCAAGGCTTGGCCAGGGCAGATCTATTAAACAACCGCCCTGCACCGAGGTTCTGAGAAGCCAACAACACCCACTCCCCCCGCCCACTTTCCTGGGGTCTCCCTGGGAAAGGGGCGATCAGAGACCCTCCACTATTTATTCCTGATGCCACTTGCATTATCACTAATGAACATGAATGACCAACGCGTTCCTCAGTGCTGCAAAACTGGCCATCAGACAGCTCCCCCCCCCCAGCCCCAGCTTTTGGGGGGCCAGAATGCTGGAATTATGGAAGCACAAGGTACTTGTGTAGCTAACGCCCCGGGGCTGTTTGTCAGAGATTTTGTGGGTAACCAGGAATGTTACAAGGCACGAGCCGGCGATGACTGATCCTCTGTTCATCCTCAGTATTCCCTGGCTCCCCGTCCACCGCTGCAGCAGCCACCAAACCCCGGCTCGCTTCCTAATAGCTGATGACAAACGCTGGCTTTGAGATAGCGACCTGAAGAGGAATTTGGTGCTTTCAGCATCTCGTTCAGCAAAAAATGCTTGATGGGAATTAGAGGGAAGCGCGAGGACCTGTGGCCCATCCTGCTCCTTCTCGGGAGCTAGCTCTGCTAGCTTTTGCCCAAATACCCCATATCAAGTTTAAAGGTTTTCTGGTTAAGCTAAATATTTCAATCCTAAGAGAAGAAAAAGTAACGTGCATGGCAGATGGGTTGCAGGGAAGCATCCAATGCCACCAAAGCCCCCAAAGTGGTGGTAAGGACGGGGTCACAGGAGCAGAGCCCAGCGCTGGGTGGCCAGAGGCATCCCCAGGGATGCTGAGGATGCAGTGGCGATGCCAGGGTCCACGGACCCGCTGCCCCGTCGCAGAGGTCACCTCTCCCGCCTGGGCTGGAGCGATGAGAGAGGAAGCAGGAGTGAGAACAACAGCAAGGCGAGTTTCAAAGTGCCAGACCGAGCTGCTTGACCCCGGCACGCTCCGGGTTTTTGGCAGATGTGAGTTTTCCCCTGGCCACGTGCTCCCGGGCTCCTCCAGCAGCTCTGTCGTCCCTGCAAGAAAGCAACAGCCCATCGTGGCATAACCTCTTCTCGTGTCCCATCCGCACCCTTTTCCTCAAGTCACCTGTAGTGCCCCCAAATCCCGTATCTCCTCCCTGGGGACCCGCAGCAGCCCAGGAGGAGGCAAACTGCCTTTTCCCTGGGGAATTGGGCAAGACGAGTCCGTGTGGATCCGGACGCGGGTTCCCATGAGCCCGACCCAGCCGCAGCCTTTGGGATGCTTCTCCCATCCGTGTCACTGCACTGTGTCGGCTCAACCTCTTTCTAAAAACACTGTCCCAAGCTGGGACAGTGCCAGAAGCCAGCAAAACAGGCTGGCTTTGCACCACGCAGTCAAAAAACGTTGACTGTATTTTCCTCGCGGTCCGAAAAAAAAAAAAACCAACGAAATTTTTACCAGCAGCTCCACTGCCCGGCTTGCGTGTCCTTAAATTGTAAGGGTTTGGAGGAAAGACAGGGAGCTGAAGCCTCAGACCTCTCATGGCAGCAGAAGCAGCCTTGGGGAAGCACAGCAAGGGCCATTGGGGTCCCTGTGCCGGCGCTGAATCCCGCTGCCAGCCCGAAGGATGCAGGCGGGAGGCACGGGCAGAGGAGCGGAGGGTGCTGGGGCCCCGGGAGCATCCCCCTCCCAAAGGTTTCCCTTACAGGGAGGACTTATTTTTATTCTTTTTGGCAGAAAAGGTGGCTTTTATTCCCAGTATTGTTTCCCGAATGTGTTTTGGTGTGGTGTGTTTCGTGTTGTTTTTTTTTTTTCCTTTTCAATATTTGATCTGACAAGAATCAAAAGGCTGGACTCCACAGAAGCTCCGGTTCGGAAAGGAGGTATTTGAGGCTTCCTGCCTTGGCTGCAGCGCAAGCAAAACATGTGGCTTTTGGTCACTTATTTATGACAGTGATGTCACTCCTGACAAGAAAATGAGAGTCGGTTCTTCGGGTTGCTAAATCTCCTTGACAACCTCTCAAAAAGCTCCCATTAGTTTAAGCCAGTTTAAATATCCTCTGTTTTTTGGGTTTGTGTTTTTTGTTGGTTTCTTTTTTTTTTTCTTTCTTTTCTTTCTGCCTCGAATGCACCCACATCTGTCAGCTTTCTGAAATTCCTCTCCTCTGCCATCCATTGCCTGGAAACTTTTTTTTTTTTTTCTGGATCATCTTGTTTTTCCAGCCCCATCTCTTCCCCCGGTCCCTGCTACCTGCCAGAAGTGGGATGCTCCAGCGCAGTGAGTGGCACGAGCCCCCGATTCAGAGACCTTGACACCCGATGAAGAATTCATGCTATTTATTTGGGGGTTTATGTTGCTTTTCGTGAGCAGTCTGACTGCCTTTTGCAAGTGGTTACAGCTGCACTGTGGGGTCCTAAAGCAAGGAGCCGTGGGATGGGGGTCCCCGACTTGCCCCAGCGTTCCTGCCCCCCTAAAATCTCTGCTTGGGGTTCTGCAGCGGAAAATCAGAGAAACTCTGCTGAATGCAAAAAAAAAAATCAGAAGAAAACCTG
>VXAK01001244.1:30422-43659 GCA_013399435.1 Arenaria interpres | reverse complement strand
CAGGACGCTCCCAGCTCCCCACAACCTTCCTTCCCCCCCTTCCCCATCACTCCTCCCAGTGGCCGGTCCTGGCCCCCATTTCTCCGCTGGGTAACAGTTAACTCAGAGGAGGTTTTAATTTGTTTTGTAATGTTAAATAAGGTCAATCTACCACAAAATATGCTGGCTCTCATCCCTCCTGTCTCCTTCCCCCCCCCACACCCCACCCCCTGCTTTCTAGAATTTCTTTTTGTAGGATTTTAAAGCTCCTTACCTCAGCTCTCCTTGGCGAGACTCCGGCACTCTCCGCTGACGGAGCCAACGTTGCAGATTTGGTCCTTTGACTGAAAAAAAGAAAAAAAAAAAAAAAAAGTCAGGTTTATCCCTAACATTCCTACCTATAAAAACACTTTCCATCCTGACTTCTTCTGCCTGGGGAGCGGCATTCCCAGCCTCTCCTGTTGACAACCCCTTTATACTCCTATAAATACCAAACGTGATCCTTCTGCTGCTTTTAAAGCACTCCTCACTAGGAACGCCAGGAGCTTTTATTTGCAACTGCAGCTACTTTTCTGCCTGAAGGTGAACGAAGAGCTGGGATATCCCGGCTATGGCATATCCTGGCTATGGCATATCCCTCCCTGCAGCATCGGCTCCCATCCCGTTGATCCTTGCTGGGACCTGGGCCGTGGCCCTCTGTGCTTAAGCAAATCCGTGGGGAAAATAATATCGTAAATTAAAAAAACACCTCCCTGTAGAAGCCCTTGCACCCACAGAGGGTTTGAACGCGGTGCTGGTCGGAGCCAAAGTGTACGTGTCTCTGATTAAAGATATGCAAGAGGATATTGTGGGCTGATACCTGCTTGACTGAAAAAAAGAAACATCAGACGTGGGACGTGGACCATGGGACGTGGGACATGGGTGGCTGCAGCATTTCGCAGCCACCAGCAACAGAGGCAACACAGTGTTGGAGGCCCTGGGCACAATTAGTGCTCGTCCTCCCCACCTGGGGGTGATCTTTGCCCCTGGCCAATTTGTCCGTCAAATGCACCCAGGAGGAACGTGGGCACAATTCGTGGCAGGTCCTGCACCCATGGATAGGGAAAGGGGCATCTCCAGCAGACCCGAGACACCCCATTTGTGGGGAGACTCGCTTGACCCCCCTGTCTGCACACCCTGCTGCTGGGACCAGCTCCTGGCAGAGAGGGGGAGCTGCCAGAGTCATCCCCCAGGATTTGCTCCCTGGCAAGCAACCTGGTCTAGGAGGTTGACCCAGGCAGGCTGTGAGCATCAGGGTCCCCAGAGCTGGAATTCTGTGGCCAAGGATCCTACTCCCTCCAGATCCTACTCTGGAGGGGCATCCTCCAGAGCATCCCTGGGGAGAGGACTGAGCCCAAAAATCACCCAATTCAGCTCTGAGCATCCATCCATGGGGACATCCCTCTCCAGAGCCACTTCTCCCTTGCAACCCCCCACGGGTTTCTCTCCCACAGGAAAAGCGAATCCCAGCTTTGTCTCTTTGGTCCTCAAAACCCTTGGGGATGGCAAGAGGTGGCCCATGGGGACAGCTGGGATGGGTGATGGGCTCCAGACTGGGCACATCTGGTATGGCCATACATTTCCTCTGCACCCCCACACCATGATCCCTCCTGGGGTGTGTGGGGACATGGTGGTGGCCATTTCCACCACAGGCAGCTGCTGCTCCACGGCTGGAGGAGCAAAATGTTGCAGAGCAGTGTCACAGGGGGCTTCAGGAGATGTCAGATGCCCCCATGCCCATCCTGGCAGCTCAGCCTTCAGCAGATTCACTCTCACAGTGGCCTAGAAGGAAAAATACTTGTTCCTTTATGAACCATAAGCACACTTTTGCTTTGGTAGCAGTGGTGGGCACCAGCTCTGAAGAGCACATTGGTGCCTGCTGGGGCGAAGTCCCTTTGCAGGTGTGCTAGGGAAAGGGGCTGTCCCCAGGACTTGTGCAGCTGTGGCCCATAAACCCTAATTAAACCTGCTTAAAGCTGCAGCCCTGGGGCTGGCTACTCTTTTAGAAGGTCAGTGCTGGAGAGAGAAGCGCTGGGTGGCTGCAGGTAAGGTGGAGCTGGTGTGCTTCGGGTATTGCAGCCTCCTGTTCCTCATGGAATTCCCTCATGTGGGAATGCTGTGCCACAGAGCTGCTGGTATGGGGTAAAACCACCCCTGTCTTGCCCAGGACCCTCCTGGGGCAGGCTGTGCATTTTGAGGGAGCAGCATTCCCAGAAAGGGTTGAGGTTGAGGCACCTCTGGAGATCATCTAGTCTGAGTCCTGCTCAAGCTGGGTCACCCAGAGCAGGTTGTCCAGGACTATGTCTGGTTGGGGTTTGAATATCTCCATTGGTGGAGACTGTGCAGCCTCTTCGGGTGACCTTTTCAGTGTGTGACACCTCTCAGAGGAAAAAAAAGAATGTCTTTTCTCCTACCATCCAGCACTGTGGTTGACGGGATCCTTCTTTCTTCCCAGGATTCGGTGATGCCTTCAACATTGACACCAAGAGGCCTAAAATCATAGCCGGCTCTAAGGAAGCGTATTTTGGCTACACAGTGCAGCAGCATGAAATCGGGGGGAAGAAATGGTAAGTGAGCTCTGCGCCGGGCTCTGAAGAGGAGGGGGATCCAAAGCAGCCCACCCAAAACACTGAATATCTCTTCCTTCTTCATAGGACCACTAGTTTGGGGTGGGCAGTGCTCCAGCTCCAAGAGAAACCAGGTTTGTTCTTGGTGATGCCAGTGCAAAGCCAGCCTGGGCAAACTAGAGGATAGAGGCTCTCTTCTTTTCAAAGTGAGGAGCTTTAGGTGAAGGATAACAGTATATTTTATATTTGCTGCGTGTAAGTGTGTGGATGGTGCTGTGCTCTGGGTCCTGCCTGGCTGCCCCTCGGTGGCAGGTGCCGTGCGTGGGGCTTTGCTCCAGGCAGGTTCGTGGTTCCCTGGGGCCCCTCGGCTTCCGACACTTGCTGGAAACCCATCTGGGTTTTGGGTGGAGGCCATCTTATTTTATGTAGTTTCCACCAAGGAGCCGCCGTCTGCAGAAGCACTCAGATCCGCCTGCGTCCGTTGTGAGCGCAAGATGAGACTCAGATGGGCTTTGCTTTGGTTTTGGGTTTCATGGCAGGTTTTGCTCCTTGCCAGGGCTTGTCCCTGCTGGGGGATCCCGCACAGATGTTGGCGGAGAAGCTTGGTGCTCTCCAGGAGCACATCTGGATGCTGGAGTGATGAAAGCAGCTCCAAAACCAATTGAATTCCCTGCACCTTGAAGGATCTGCCCCACGGGGAGATCCAGGCTTTAGGTAGCAAGCAAACCTGTAATTAATGCAGATGGATGCCTTTGAAATCCAAAATTCAGATCTGTGCTGCCTTTGCATGACCTTTGCTGGGGCTGGAGGGGGATGTGGGGCTGGACCCTGTCCTGTGCCCTCAAGCTGAGGTGACATTTCACTGTAAGGAGGAACAGGGTGGTTTGGCTTTAACCTTGGTCTCCTCGGATGCCATCAGCACGGCCTGAAACCTCCCTGCTTCCCTTCTGCTTAATGGAGGGTCAGGGCCAGCCGCCCAGGCACACTGTGGGGAGCCTTTCCGCTGGCTCCAGGCCCTGGTTTCCCACAGGATTGCGTGCTTTTCCCAAAAACTGTGCCCCCAGTTAATGGCGTGACGCTGATGCTGTGGTCCCCGTGCCGTATTGGGGCTATGGGGGCCATCCAGGCTCCGGTGCTCCCGACTGCATCCCTGGGAGTCGTTTGCAATTAAATCCACACTCGGGGTCACGGTTTCCTTCTGCTGTCCAGCAGAGACCCAAGTTAATACTCATAAAGCTTTGAACGGTGGGATGAGGTTCAGCTTTCTGCTGAGAGCATGTGCTCTGGGATGGGCTGGGAAGGGAGGAGGAGGTTGCCTGGGGGTGCAGTCCATGAAGCTGCCTCTGCCCCATTGCAGAGATGGGTCCTGAGCAGGTATTTTAACACCCAGGGTCCCCCGAAGGTCAGAGCCTCACGCCTGCATGGCAGCGATGCACTATTCTGCTGCTTCAGCTCAAGGCCAAGCACAGGGCTGGTTGTGGACAGGCTGAGTCTCCCCAGAAGCGTGACTGTGCCAAGTACCAGAGTGTCCTTGCAGGGGGGACATCCCTGTGGTCCATGAGCAGGTCTGCACAGAACAGACAGGAAGCTTTCTCCTGGAGCTGACTCTGCCTGGGGCTGTGTCAGGGACTGGGTGGTCTCTTGGGATCCTTTTCATCCTCCTTGTCCATGAACCTGTGCTATGGGACTATTTCCCAAGCAGCCAGCTTACAGTTAACAAGCCAGAAGCCAGAAACGTCTGGCATGGAGCACAGCCCTCCACCCTTTCTTTGCTTGAGAATGTGGATATTTACCCAAAGAAATGCTTTTTTTTGGGGGGTAAAGAATTTTGGGTGGCCTGACAGCACAACTGCTTGCGGCAAAGCCACCGGAGCATGGCATAAACACGGCTGTTGAGTAGTTCCAGCAAATTCCTTCCACATCCCCTGCTTGAGACCTGGGTGGGGGATGGATGATGTTAATGGAGGAAGCCACTTTACTTGGCCTGAAGTCTACCATCCTCATCTCCCTCCAGGTGATACTGGAGCACATCTGGGCGGCACCGTGTGCCTAATTTCTTAGGGAACATCAGCCCAGCCTGGTGTCTCCATCCTTTACCTGCCCATGGGCAGGGCCTAGACATGTCTGTGAGATGGTGGGATGGGGGCCGTACTCTCCGGGGTGGCTGACCTGATGCTTCAGAGCATGTGAGCTCTGCATTTGCACAGACCTCTGCTGTGAAATATTTTTCTACCAGGAATGGATCCAAAACCCCAAGAATTTGGTGGTATTTGCGCTGGCCCCTGCAAGAGGCTGTGGCTCCACAGAGGTGTCCCCCAGGTCAGGGCTAAGCCTAGGAAAGGCTGTTTGGAGATCATGGTTCTCCGAAGCAGATAAAGAGCAGGACCCGAGTGTCTCTGCCATCACATTCCTCCCCGCCTCTGCTTCTGGAGACTATCCCTTTTCCATATCTCATTTCATTCTAAACACGGCAAAAATCTCGCCTTGGTGGAGGGCAGTGTAACTGGGTGTGAATGGCACACAGGTGCCTTGCTCTGAGGTGCTCATGGGCCACTGTGCTCCTTAAATGACAAAATGACATCATTTTGTGGTGGAAAATCCTCCTGGGACCACAGCTGAGCCTTGCTCCAGAGGACGGACCCTTCTCGCCCACCCCTGGGCAGGAGATGCAGGACATGGATGTGGTGGAACCTGTCCCATCCCTCGGCCCATCTTGCAGAGGTCCTGGCTGAGGTATTTATACACAGCTGCAGTTCCCCCCTGCCCCTCAGGGTTTGGTTTCCCTGCCAGGTGGAGACAGCAGCACACAGTCTCTGCTAATCTGCAGAGATTTCTGCCCAAAGCAAGCTCTCTGAAGGAGAAACCCTGCAGAGATTGGTGGAAAACACCCTTTTTTTTTCTTTTTTTTTTTTATTTTTAGTATTTTCAGCCCAATTGTAGCTATAGATGCTGGTTTAGGCATGATCCTGGCTGCACCCCAGCCCAGGACCTGCAATTCCCATGCCGTTTGGGGCATCTTGTGCTTTTTTTCTCATGCCTTTGAGCTGCCACCATCACTGATGGAGTGGTCAAGGGTTGGCTTCCTTGGGGACCAGCAAAGGGAGGATTTTGCCTCCTTTCCCAGTAGGACACTGGAGCAAAGACCAGCCCTGGCTCCTTTTGGCCCTTCTCACATCTCTCCTGCCAACATTAGGCAGGACACAGCTGTAGTTTTCTCCTCTGCAGGAAAAAAAATGGATGTTCTCTGCAGAGAATGAGTGTACGTACGTACATAAGTACAGCGTGTATTTGAATATGCAATTATCTAGTATAAAATATCTATTAAATATGCATACACAGTTAAAAAATGAAGCCACCATGACTCACTCTGGTTAAAGGATAAATGACTGAACAAACAAAGCATCTATAGTATAAACCAAGGACGTACAGAGAGAGCAGGATAATAATTGTGCCGAATCTTGGCCAGCCCCAGGAGCTGGCAGGAGGCAGAAGAAATGGAGATGATGCTAAGATGAAACCAGTTGCTGGTAAGGCAGGAGCCAGACGACCATCCTTCAACACCATCCCAGAGGAGTCCAACAAAACCTGCTGAAATGCAGAAGAGCTCGGAGAAACTAAATGGTTATCTCAGGAGCGGGGTCCGTACAGGAGCGATGGTTATAGCAACGTGCAGAGACCCGGCTGCCAAATACCAAATGTGGAATCTGAGGACTTTGGCACCTATCCTTCAGTCTGAGCCTTCTAATGCTGCTTTTGGCTAGTGTGGATGGTTTTAGAAGGGTTTCAAAGCAACTTATATATATGCATGTGTGTGTAGAGGCATTTCTGAGTGTATACAAACTTCTATATAATATTCTCTAGGTATATTTTTGGTTGATGACTGTTTCCCTTTTTCTAAGGTTTCAAGGAAGGAGACAGATCATTCGCACATGGGGGCTGTAACCGCAACCCTGATAGTGGAAAATCTGGGAGGAAAGAATTCAGATTATTAAACTCCAGGGGAAAAAAACCCGCTTGGATATATACTGCTCGAAAAGCTCATCAATTTGTGGGGTGGCTTTTCTCTGCTCGACACCTTCCCGAGCAGCGAGTGGCTCTCAGAACTCCCTCTCAACACTTTCTCTCTCTTTTTCATTAAGCTGGAGGTGCAACCTGAGTGTCTCCTCCAAGTCTGTGAATGGAAAAAATGACAGCAGGTTACTGAAACTCATCCCAACGTGCAATGAAGCTCCGTACAGCAGCAGTCGAACAGCGTTCCCGGTGCAGGCAGGGCAAGCGGTACCCGGCATTACGGGGTCTGAGCATCCCCAGTCCTCAGGGCTGGGCATCTTGGGTGAAATCTGAGGGAAATGGGAGCTCCTGTGTGGCTGTGCTGGGGGTAAAGTGTCTGGCAGGAGTTTTGGTAGGAGAGGGAGTTACTGTAAGAGCAGAGATGATCGTGGTGTTGACCTGAAGGGGTGACTTGGCTTGGAGCTGTTCCTCTGCCCCAAGTTCATGTCATTTTGGGGGTATTTAAGGTATGACTCGCATGAGTTCGGGCACCCTTGTTGCTGCGGATGAATTTTTTTGAGGGGCAAAATACTTGCTTTCAAACATGGACAGAGTTTCCACAAATGCACATGGGACTTAGGTCCCTCAAACACAGAAGCTCCCATCCCCATGAGTGCTCTCCTCATGCTGTATGTAGAAGTTTGTGGCAAAACCAGCCTGGAATCTTGAGTTTGGGGAGAAAATATTCTTAGAGGTCCAAAATTGGATTAAAAAGGGAAAAATTCCCTCCATCTTTCATCACCCCTCTCCCATTTGCTTTTCCTGGTGGCTGCCCATCATGCCATGAGCAGGAGCTGTGTCACTCCCTAGGGAAGGGCAAGAGGACCCATTCCTTCCTCCCACACATACACAGAAGGACACACCACCCACCAGCCTCTGCTTTCCATTGCCACCAGACACCCCAGTACAGGAGCAGGAGATGGAAAGGGGCCCGGGGGGGTTGGGTTGTGCCCCCATGGGGCAGACGGCAGCAGCTGTGATGCTCCACACTGGGACTGCTGCCCCACGCCAGCTTCTGTCTGCGGATTGAAAGCTTCCAGCTATGCAAAAAATGAAGCTTGAGAAGAACTGGCTGTGGAAGGAAAGCCCTGGGAATAAACATCCATTAGCCTTCAGAAGCCGTAAAAATAATAAATATAGCATTCCCGAGCTGGCTGAGGCCAGGGCTTTGCTGATGCTGCTGGTGAGGTGGCACGGCTGGGGAGTGGGTCCCTGGCCAACGCTGACAAGCAGCTGGGCTTCAAGGGCTGTGGGTCTAATATTTGGGGTGCTGGATGCCCTCTAGCTGTTCTCTCCCTCCTGAGCTCATGTCCCATGCTGTCCCAACCCCACTTTCCACCAAAGGGGTGCTGTGAATCCTCGGTGAAGGGTTTGACCCTCCTTGGACCACCCCATACATAGTTCCCCACTGCCCTCCAAGAGGTCATCTTTATGAGCACCCCAGGGCTAATCCCCCCACCTCCCAAGGGTGCCAGGAGGGGGACAGCCCTGAGCCCCTATCCCCAGGCACAGACATGACGTTTCCAGTCTGAGCGCGGCCAAAGAGAAAAAGGAGGAGGGGAGAAGAGAGAAAAATCTGCTGGGTGGATTTAAAGCTATAATTGTGCTGATCTGGAAAAACAGTTAAAGGGTTTGCTATTTCCCTACTACTGCGAGAGGCTTTCTTGGCTGTAATTCTCCTGTGGTTTGGCCGGTACCCGAGTGCTTGGATTATTTTGGTGAAAGGGTACATAACTGCAAAGCATTCCTCCGGCGTGGGGATAATGTCTGCTCCCCGCTCTCCCTCCCACCGTGCCGGGGCTGCAGGGTGCGGGATGCTGCAGCAGCCCACCCCATCTCCCATCTTCAGGGGTTGTTCCTATTTTTTTGGGCACAGTATGGGCTTTTTTTCCCCAGAAAATCCCATGGGCTCTACTGTTGGCGTCGCTGGGCTCTTTGGGGCTGCTCCACAGGTTGGTGTGCCCCTGCCTGGCACCTTCTCTGGGCATCCTGGAGGACACAGGGCAGTTGACATCCCTGGGGCAGGTCTTCCTTGCCGTAAAGCAGTGTGGTTACTGCAGTTGTGGAGTCAGTTTGCATCAGCTGCAAGGTTAGGCCCTTTCATTTTTTATTTTTTTTTAGGAAAGCATTTAGTCTAATTGGGAAAAGAGATGTGGTCTTGTGTTATCGCTGTAGGGCTTGCAGAAGAGAGGGGCTGGTGGGAGGATGTCCCCTTGCAGACAGACCCAGGCTTTGCTCCACTGACACGCTCTTTCAATCTGCTGCCAACCAAAAAGAGGAAGGAAAAGGTCTGCCACCCCGTCCAGCACAAAAAGCAGAACTGCACTTGCTATTCTATTTCCGCCAGGAAACCCGGGGGAGGCACGTGCAGAAATGGGGATTTGGGCTGCACGACAAACCAGCCAGCGGCTGCCTCGCAGCTTCTGGGCTCCCAGGCATCCCAGGGTCTCCATCTTGCCTTCCCCACCTTGAGAGCCTGAAAATGTCCTCTGCCCCAACCCTGTGGGTTTACCCAGGGCTTTCCAAACCGCTGTGGCAGGAGGAGCATTCCCGTACCTTCCTTTACTTGCCGTGACGCAGGGGTGGGCTTCCTTCTCAGAGGTGAATTTTAGGAAGACAGAGAGGAGGCCCATCATGCATGAGCTTTGGCAGCCAGGCCCTTGGTGTAGAGAGGAAAATCATCTCCTCGGTGTTGGTTTCTTTTATTTTTTCAAAGCATCCTCATTGCACCATAGTGTTAGCCTCAGGCACAGCACCTAGAGCCCAGCACCCCTCCCACTGTGAGACCAGGGGAGGCTGGAGGTGGATGGGCACCAAGTCCTGCCTGTGCCACCACAATACGTGTGTGCTGTGAAGTATCTATAGCCTCATTGATGAAGATGTCTGTGGAGGAAGGGGGGGTCTTGCTCCTTCCCATCCCATATTACTCGCCCATAAAAAGGCCTTTGCAACCACATCTTCATTATTTAGGGTTGGGGGCTTGGTGCCCTGGTCTCAGAGCACCAAAAGGCAGCTGGATGGAGCTGTGATATTGCAGCCAGTGACCCAACACAGAAATGCATGGGTGGGGGAACCCCCTTCAAATGCCATTAGCTGCTGATAATGGGTATCTGGGGAAAGCAAAAGGCACCTGGTGGGAACGAGAGTCACGGATCAATGTTTGCTTTGGAAACCTCCAGAAGAAAGCCAGAGACGAGTCCTGATGGCCACGTGCAGCCGGCAGAGAGCATCCGCCAGCAGCTCCAAAGGCTGCCGTGGAAACCCCCGGCCGGGCCAAGAATCACTGTCGGGCCTCGCCTGTAAACACCTCTTCATTACAATATCCCTCAGTAAAAGGGAAAAAATTACACCAGGAAAAATGAGAAAGTATCATTACTGCTGACCACAATATTCTGCGAGCTCCTCAGCCCTGTTTTGCAACGCGCCCATCATCCGCTATTTTAAGGAAGGGCGCCGGTAATTTTGCTTCCCGGCCGTGGCCGTGGCGTTGCTGCGGCAGCACGAGGCGCTCGGACCCCGCTTCCCTCCCTCTCCCGTCCCGTCTCCCGGTCCCGGGTCCCCTCGGGGCTGTTCCCGTGACGTGGCCGCCGGGCGCTGGGGGGAGATGGCCGTCGGGGTCCTGCTCGGCCACGGGAGGGGTTTGCAGCCCGGGCTGTGGGAACGGGCTGTGTAATTAGGAGCATCCGTTCCCCGGCTCGGCACGGAACAGCTGGGTTAATTACAGCCGTGTTTGGGTTTCGTTTTGCAATGAGAGGGTTTGTCCTAAAGCAGAGAAAAAGGTCGATCAGCCTTTAAAAAACAAACAGAAAACAACCACGGAGGGTGTTTGTGTGCGTCGGTGGGAGATGGAGAGCATCCTGCAGGGACAGCGGTGGGGACCAAGCTCATGCCCAGGAGCGGGTCTGAGTCTGGACCTGCACTGGGCACTGCGAGGTCAGTGGGACCCAAACCTCAAAACAAGGAGGTCTTGGGAGAGAAATCCCCTAAAACTCACCAAACGTGAGGGGAAGGAACACTGTGACTGTTCCGTCGTTAATAGGTTGTCTATTAAGTAGGGTGATATGGGGAGACCTGGGAGTGAGCGAGAGGGTCTAACGCCTCCACCAGGAATGCATCTGCCGAGGGTTGTTTTGAGGTGTTCAGTGGGCAAAACAGTCTCACAAAGGGTGTAACACTCCCCTGCAACCACCACTAAATAACGAGCTGAAATGGCTCATCGGTAATGAGTCAGCCCAAAGCTGGGTGCTGGAGAAGAGCCCCTCCAGAGCTGCATGAAGGACGTGGGCCCAGAAGCAGTGTGAGGGCTGGAGGTGGTCAGGAACACATCGGAATGGGAGGATGTTCCATGCAGGAAAGAAAGGTGTGGGTGAAACAGCTGTGGCCAGGAGGAACATCCTCTCCTGGGTTGAGAGGATCATCAGCAGTGCCCAGGCATGTTGTCCCTCACCATTGAACTCCCTTTCTGAGTCTATGTTGGAGGCCACCCGATGCTTGGCCGCAGTCGTCTGTCCCAGCCGCATTTTTGTGGTGGCCTTTGGTCACCAACACACAGCTTTTATCTGCTCACGGTGAGCAGAACTGGCCAGGACATCAGTCTGCCCACTGCTGCCTGTGCAATGTGATGGGGTCACCACCACCAGCAGAGCCATCCTGCATTGCCTGTGCTCTTCAGTGGAGCTGCCTCACACTTAAAGATGAAAAAATCACCGTAGATTGATAAAATGATTTGCCAGAGGCCACACAGAAAGCTGCTGTCAGACTGAGGACTCATTTTCAGGTCCCACATCCTCCTGTGCCCCCATCTCCTTGACTTCTCCGCCATTTCTGCTGCTCCTTGGACTCCCACTAGGTATTTTTTTCCACCGTTGCCAACGTGGAGAAAAACATTTCAAAGTCCATTCCTCTGTCACACTCCCTCCAAAGTGCCCCGATCCCATTTAAAGTTTTCCACAGCTGAACTTTCCCTTTCCTGAACCTCCTTAATCACTTCTTCATCCAGTTCCATCTTGAATAAATTAACCGCGAGTGAATTTGCCTTGCAGGAGATTAAGTGTCCCATTGATTGAAAAATCCTGTGAAAAGCATAGCTGCTTCTCCATTCCTCCCTAATCCCCGCATTCCCGCATCACCAGCTAGACATACCTTCTTTTCCTGATTTCTTTCCATTTAATCAAAATATTTTAAGGCTCAAAATGAGCTTTGCAACCTCTCTGCAATGTACCCAGGGAGTCTGCTGTGCCAGGGAGGGCGTTATTCCCTTGAAAAGTCAGGAATTTGCTGGATGCAAAAAAGGCTGAGGGGTCTCGGGGGGGGTGGGATGATGGTGTGTATGGGGCAAGGGGCTGGGGAAAAGGTGCTGGTCAGTAAAGTGCAGGTTAAAAGCCAAGAGCACTTCAGGGGCAATAGGGAGAATTTAAAAGTTATGCAATAGAGAATAATAAATGAAGATAAATTGGGACTAAATAAACGAAGCAGAACCAGACCCCGGACTGTCGGAGGTGGCTTGATGGTGGTCATACTCTCCTCCAGGAGGGGATGCTGGGGACAGGCACGTCCCTTTGGGTCAGTGCAGGAGCCTGCAGGTACATCCAACCGGCCACCAATTTGTAAGCATTGAACTCCGTGAGAAATTTCCCAGGGAAACACTGGCCCCTCCATCGCCTTCAAATCGAGGACGGATGTTGTTCCGGGAGATGTGTGCTCCAGCCAAACATCATTTATTGGGTTTAGCAGCGAGATAACTGGCAGGAATTAATTTCTGTGACACAGGGAATTTCACCCGATAATGTTTTGACTACGGGGGAAAAAAAAACAAAAAAAACCAAACCCCAATAATTCAATCACTGCCAAGAAGCTGTGACTGTCATTGCTTCAGACACTGAAGCACGGCAGCGTTTGGGGTTTATGTTGCCCTGCCGTGCTGGAAGCACTGCGCAGGCCGCTTGTGCACATGCAATGAAAGAAAACAAAAAAAAAATGCAAACTGAGCTTGACACATCATTTTGGGGTTTGCTGTGAGCCTGCAGTGACAGAGAGAGTCATCCCGTCCCCAGCCCGGGCAGGACACGGGGGAGCAGGACCCAGCACGGGTGCAGATGCCGGTTTGCTGGCAGGGCAGAAATTCAGTTTCCACTCCCCTCAGTGCTCAAAGAGAGCGGAGCCTCCTCGGGTATTTCCACCAACAGCCTAGTTTTCCCTTTTATTTTTTTTTTGGGTTGTTGTTTTTTCCCAGGATGAAAGTTAAAAATATGTCCTCAGACATGTTGCTCCGAGCAGTCGGCGCTTTTCACATTTAATCCCTCTGCTTTGCTTTTGTTTTCCCCATAAGGAGCACATGAAAAGGAAGGCGAGGGCGGGCTTGTTTGGTTCTTATTTTCTTTTAAAGCTTCATTTATTAGCCAAGCCATGACGCAAGGGCCTGCAGAGGGCTTTGGTTGTGGCCAGAGAGCGAGGGGAGTGCAACCCTCCGGGGAGGCGAGGGGAGAGATTTGGGGTGACCCAAAGGTGTGTGGGGAGGGGGAAAGCTGGGATGGAGCAGGGGGTGGCTCCCCGGAGGATGTTCCAATTGGATTTGGGGGTGATTTGGGATGGGACTTCTTTTT
>VXAK01001244.1:9727-25786 GCA_013399435.1 Arenaria interpres | reverse complement strand
GGGTGGGGGGTGGCTGGCATCCCTGCCCAGCGGCTGTCCCTGACCACATCCTCTCTCCAAAGGACGGGTAACGCTCTCCAATGTCTCTGAGAGGAAGGACAACATGCGCCTCGGCCTCAGCCTGGCCACCAACCCCAAGGACAACAGCTTTCTGGTGAGAAACAGGGGGGTTTTGGCTCAGCCAGCTTACAAATACCCCTCTCTGTGTATTTATATATATGCTGTGTGCACCACGGGGCTCAGAAACCTCACCTTCCATGGGGAAAAAAATGCCAAAGGAGAGGAGAGCCTTTGCAAAGCAGCAATTAAAAAGTGGCAATTCTAATCTCATCCCTGATGGTTGATTTTTCTCCCCCCCCTTCCCAACAGGCCTGCAGCCCTCTCTGGTCCCACGAGTGCGGGAGCTCCTACTACACCACGGGCATGTGCTCCCGGGTCAACTCCAACTTCAGGTTCTCCAAGACGGTGGCTCCGGCTCTGCAGAGTAGGGGAAACAATCTGCCCTGCAGCTCTAACCCCGCCTTTGAAGTCAGAGGGAATCTCTGTTCTCTAATCGCTTCAGTCCCATTGAGAAAACAAAGCGATGTCAGTGTTTGAGCGAAGGCAAGAGAGCAGAGGAAATGGTTGCAGGGAAGTGATTCAAAGGGGGTTACATACACAGACATCTGGTAAACATTTTCCTTTTGACTGACATCCAGGGAGGACAAAAAATACCTTATTCTTCCAAAACCAGAAATAAAAGTATCCAGAATATTTTATCAGCGCAGCTAGGAAGGCAAAATAGGGAAAGAATTCAGACCTTGGCCACAGAAAAGAAAGAGCTCATTGATGGAAAGCTAAATATTTTGGCCTGAATTTGTAAATTTGGCTACGTGCTTTTATTTTGAGGTATTAAATAAGCTTCCTGGTTTCCCTGTAGGTGGTAAGAAATTGCAGAAGCCTCTCCTGCCCCATCAGGGCTTCCAGAAGCTCCTTGCCCCAGTCGGGCACGGGGGGCGATGCCCCAGTTCCATCACCCGTTTGCTGTCGATTAATTCTCACAACATGGAGCAGGGCACGTGAAAAGGGGACTTTTGAGGGGGCAGAGGCAGTAAAGGCAGTGTGCTTTCCCTCTTTGTGGCCGGGAGATGCTTTAACCCTCGCTGCAAAGGGTAATTGGTTGGTTTTTTTAGAGAGAAGCTGATTAACGAGCAGAGTGTTGTCACTCAGCAAGTAGGATGCGGGATGGATGCTCCTGTCCCTGGGTCCCAGGGTGAGCAGGGGATCGAGGTGGTGGCACACAGATGAGGACCACAGTGATGGAGAGACTCATGTGAGACCCCAGTCCGTAGATGCCTAACCCATAAAAGACTACAGAAAGTGGAAAGGGCAACCGATAGATATTCCTCACTGGAAAATTCAGCATCTTCTGGTTTTCTGCAACTTTTCTAAATGATGTTATAAAATATAAGCAAGCTAGAGGGGTGATGCCGAGCAATTCTCAGTGCTGAGAACCAGTCGACTGCCTGAATCCTTCACGGCTCGTGCTGTGGAGCCGAGTCCTGGGGTCCCGGCCGGGGTTCCTGGCTGCCTCATCGCTGGAGGATTTAACGGGAAAGGGGAGGAAATGCGTTATATGGTGAGTACAGGCAGGGCTGAGGAGTGACTCAGGGGTAAAGCATGGCTCCGCGGGAGGACCGGAGGCTGGATCCTGCCTGCAGCGGGCCACTCTTTGAAGTATGCAACTATATTAGACCAGATAAAGGTCCAAATCTGAATCAGAAAAGACCTCGCTGAGTGTTATTCTTAGAAAGTTATCCAGTCTTTTCTCGGCAGAGAGGATGCTTGTGGCTTCTCTCCACCTTGTTGAAGACCAAAGGTCTTTATGAATGATTGAAATGAGATTTTTATTTTTTTTTTCAAAGAAATCATAAGATTGAGTACCTGACAGTGAGGAACGAAGCCGCAAATATCCCCTTTACAAGCGTTGCCAAGAGCTTTCAATAACACACTGCGTATTTTTCACAGGATGCCAGACGTACATGGACATAATCATAGTTCTGGACGGATCAAACAGCATATATCCTTGGGTTGAAGTGCAGCACTTCCTGATCAACATCTTGAAAAAATTTTATATTGGCCCCGGCCAGATACAAGTAAGACCCTGCACAACTCCTGCGTCCCCCCGTGTCGGGCAGAGTCCCCTCGCCACGCTCACGGGGCCGTTTTCACCCTCCCTTTTCTGCCAATATGCTGTAATTTGGCACCCTGCTTGTTCATAATAAACTTTTGGTGTACGGATTTTAAAGCTGAGCCCATGGAAATAACGCTCACGTTAATGTCCCTAAATGAGGGATGGAGAGAGCAGCACCCACACCCCGAGCAAGCACGGGGAGGATGGAATCAGATGGAAATATAGAAATATTGTCCTGTTCCAAAGCGGCTTGTTGCAGCTGTGAAGAGCTCTCCATTCTCTCCCTATTCGTAACCACGGGGTGATTTGGGCAGGGATATCCTCAATAATTTGCACAAAAAACCCCCGCTGGGTCCTGTCTCGAGATGCTGTGGGCTCAGCACACCTGTGACACCCCAAAACCTTTGTAGCAGGGCAGGGGTGAGAGCTGGCAGAAAATAGAATCAAAACCAAGCACTATCAGTGGTCCCATAGAGGGAAAACTGGGGCAAATCGGGACAGAGTGATTGATTTCTGGTGTCCTTTGTGATATTCCTTTAATCCCTAGGTCGGAGTTGTTCAGTATGGAGAGGACGTCGTCCACGAGTTCCATTTAAATGACTACAGGTCTGTAAAAGATGTGGTAGCGGCTGCCAGTCACATAGAGCAAAGAGGAGGTACAGAAACCAGGACGGCTTACGGGATAGAGTTTGCTCGGTAAAAATCCCTCACCTTCCTCTTCCTCCTGATAACAAGTTTAAAACCACTGGGTTGGGGTTTTTTTTTCCTTCCCTCTCCCCCTCCACTTCTCCTCGCTGCTTAGAAAGCAGGGGATACTGCCAGGATAAAAAATGTTTTTTGCAAAACCACTTGGTCTTTAATTGATGCTTTACAAACGATGCTTTGTAAAAGCTGCTCGGTCTTTGGTGGCGCCTGGACCAGGAGGAGGGCGCAGAGACGGGCTCTGAAAATGCTATCTTCTTGCTGAAAGCAGCCAAAGCTGAGCTCTCAGCCCCGAAATGCTACCCCAAATGCCACCTACCCCAGGCTCCCACAGCGCAGCCCCCGCTGGGTCCCGGGGAGCTCAGCACAGCCCCCACTCACACCTCCAGCTCCTCCGTTATCTGGGATGAGCCCCTGCTCCTGTCCGTTTTTACAGCAGCCCAACCTGCTGCAGATTTAGGGTATTTTGCTGAATTCAAGGCTCCTCTCCTGCAAGGCTCCATCAGTGGAAAAATCCCCTTTTAAAGCCCTAAAATGTTTTCCGAGGGTCCTCCACCCCCTTGTACCCCACCAAGGGCTGGTAGCCCACCTGATGCCGCTCGGGGATTCACGGGGTGGGTGATGGGACTCGTGGTGGTGGGAAACGGGGTGGTTTTGGCGATGGGAGCCGGGACCGGACCCCCCCGGCGAGGCTGAGCAGCCCAGGGCATCTCTTCAATTGCAGCTCGGAAGCGTTTCAGAAAGGTGGCCGGAAAGGGGCAAAGAGAGTAATGATTGTAATCACAGATGGAGAGTCGCACGACAGCCCAGACCTGGAGAAGGTGATCGAGGACAGCGAGAAGGACAATGTCACCAGATACGCGGTGGCGGTACGTGGTGGGGGGGAACACTTCAACAGCCAAGCAGCTGCAAAAGCCGTGCAGAGCTCGGCTCCCAGCGTGTTCGCAGGGCTCCTCGCTGCTGGTGCTGCTTTTGCAGGAGGTGGTGGGATGCTCGGCTCGGGATTCGGCTGCCGGAGCAGGGGCTGTGGCCGGGGACAGGCAGGACCCTGCATTGCCCCGGGCACCCAAATTCCATGAGGGGGGCCCAGCCTGGGCTGCCTGGAGGAATTGCAGCAAATCCTGGTTTGCTCCCACAATGGGGTGTCAGAGGCCAAGGCTGTGAGGCTATTTCCATATGACAGGCTGAAAGAGTTGGGGGGGTTCAGCCTGGAGAAGAGAAGGCTCTGGGGAGACCTCAGAGCCCCTTCCAGTCCCTCAAGGGGCTCCAGGAGAGATGGGGAGGGACTCTGGATCAGGGAGGGGAGCCCTAGGAGGAGGGGGAAGGGTTTGACACTGAAAGAGGGGAGATGGAGCTGAGATGTGGGGAAGAACTTGTTTGGTGGGAGGGTGGTGAGAGCCTGGCCCAGGTTGCCCAGAGAAGCTGTGGCTGCCCCATCCCTGGAGGGGTTCAAGGCCAGGTTGGAGGGGGCTTGGAGCAACCTGGTGTGGTGGGAGGTGTCCCTGCCCAGGGCAGGGGGTGGCACTGGGGGGGCTTTAAGGTCCCTTCCAACCCAAACCATTCTGCGATTCTCTGATTCTGTGATGCCCCTCAGGTGCTTTGGGATGGCTCTACCCAGCGCATGAAACCCCCCTGAGTCTTGCCTTCCTATTTCAAACCTAGGTCTTGGGTTATTATAACAGAAGAGGAATCAATCCTGAAGCCTTTTTGAATGAGATAAAATTCATAGCGAGCGACCCAGATGACAAGCATTTCTTTAACGTCACCGACGAAGCAGCACTCAAAGACATCGTGGACGCGCTTGGGGAAAGGATATTTAGCTTGGAAGGTGAGTGATGCTGTGCCCTGACACCTCCCAGCCGGCCAGGCTCTGGTGGATTGCTTCAGATGTGCTGTCGGTCCTCAATCTGGTGAATTTGAACGGATCACACTGGCAGTTTCCCTAATACCTCCTTGATACAGAACCTAAAATCACACTTTGAATATCTCCATATATAAAGAAAAGTCTTTATTTTGAGTGGTTTCCATCCCTCAAGCATCACAGACGCCCTCTCCTCAAAAGGTGACCCCTCATTCTTGCAGCTGTTATTTGCAGAGCTCTGATGGCCCTGCCATTTATAGCAAATCTGTGAAATCTGGCAACGGGGGGGTCATCTGGGTGTCAGCATCTTTCTCACCCGTCAAATTCCACTCAAACCCAGCCGGGCTATAAACAGGCAAAAAACCACACACCGTTTGCCAGGAACTCCCTGGAACGTCAGGCATCGAGGGTTACAGGAGTAATGTGAGGGCTTTTTTTTGGTTTATTGGCTGAAATTAAATATCAAGAAATATTTTTGTTCAAAATGACAGCGCTTCTGTCCGCCTTGTGACAAGTTTGTCGGTCTCCAAAACTAAATTTATCTAAATTCCATAGGCAAAGCGCATCCTGGGATGAACAATTGAAACAGAAGATGGATGGCTTTCACTGGAAATGAAACATCTTGGGATCTGGGGGAATTTGGGGGAAACCAGCTCACAAACTCCCCACCAGTTTGCCAGTTATCTCAGTCCAGCCCAGCCCAATGCTTCTCAGTGGAAGAAAGCTTCCCTGGGTGAGAAGCTTCATGCAGTTGCAATTATGAAGTGAAATCCTCTAAATCCATATTTTTGTGTGTCCTTGCAGCTCGGAAAGGAGAGAACCCTACCAAGGCAGAGCTCCCAGTATCTATTAGTGGCACAAATTCGTGTAATTGTGGTGATTTAGGGAGAAACAAGCACATTTATGGCAACTGACGTCCTTTGTGCCCCAGGTGGGGTGGAGGTGGACACTCAGCCCCCTCCAGGAAGACAAAGCTCTCCCTTAAATACAAATTCCGTTTTTTTTTTTTTTTTTTTTAAGGAACCAACAAGAACGAAATCTCCTTTGGACTGGAAATGTCCCAGACTGGATTTTCATCGCATGTTGTGGAAGTAAGAGAGTAAATGTGGGGTTCTTTTTTCACTTTTTATCATCGCTGGCAGCTGGGTGTTGGGGGGAAGGTGCCATGGGGGAAGGTGCTTGCGGGTGGTGGGATGCAGAGGATGCTCAGTCCCCTTCCACCCACGGGCTCTGTGGGCTGGCAGGTCTGAGTGAAAAGCCAGGAGGAATTTCTGCTTGGGCTTTTCTTGGGTTATTATAACAGAAGAGGAATCAATCCTGGGGAGGAAAAGCACGCTGGAAGCATATGAACAGGATGGAAATGTCATTCCAGCATGTTTAAAAATCCCCATCTTTCCAGGTGTGCTTTGGAGAGTGGTTTGCTTGATTATCTTTTGTTGATTTTTTTTTTTTTCTTTTCTTTTCCATTTATGAGATTTCTCCCCTTTTCTGTAAAACGTGCAGTTTCTGGGAGGGACCATTTTCTGGTTTCCTCTTCTGTGCTCTGCAGCCTCCAAAAAGTATATAGTGGAGGATTTGGGCTTTGAGGGACCCCCATACGTGTTCTCACATGGAACCAGCCCATCGGGTCCCCTCATCCATCTCAGCACGAGTCGCCTTTGCCCGTATTGGGCAGTGAGGAGAAGAATTGCCTCCACTTGGTAAGAAATACCCTCAAACCGCTCCTGCTCTCCCACAGGACGGGATCTTGCTGGGGGCAGTGGGTGCCTATGACTGGAATGGAGCCGTCCTGAAGGAAACCAGCAGCGGGAAGATCATTCCCTTGCGGGAATCTTATCTCCAGGAGTTCCCGGAGGAGCTGAAAAATCACGGAGCCTATTTAGGTAAGAAAGACAAATGAGCCTCTCCTGCCAGGGCTGAATTCATGATTTTATGACTTAATAATAGGAAGCACAACATATTTCTCAAATGACTAATAGCAGCCAGCACTCCTAGCGTAGGTGGTACTGCGCTGAGCTGCTTGTGAGCTCCCGTTGGTGGGAGACCTGTGATGCCCCTTGCTCAGAGATGCCGCGTACGTGAGCATCCTCCCCTGGGAAGAGCTCAGTGTCGACCACGGCATTCAGCCCAAAAGCAATTTAAATGCAGAAGTAGCTCAGACACCGGCCAGCCCGGGTCATCCACAGTGCTTACTGGAATGGGGTTTTTTTTTAAAAAAAGCTGATGAAATTCCATGCCTAGGGAGGAAATACCT
This sequence comes from Arenaria interpres, assembly GCA_013399435.1. Taxonomy (NCBI): domain Eukaryota; kingdom Metazoa; phylum Chordata; class Aves; order Charadriiformes; family Scolopacidae; genus Arenaria; species Arenaria interpres. The sequence continues at coordinate 18,796 of VXAK01001244.1, read as the reverse complement.
GCTGGGTTAATCCATTCCATGTGTGGCTGCTGAAGGTCTGGAGTAAAAATATCAGCCTGGTTTGGGAAATGAAGCCTCTCGTCAGAGACGTGCATGCCAGGCTGAGCAGGGAGCGGGGTGGGATGCTGTGGGGTTGCCCACCGGTGAGTCGGGGCTCCTTCCTCCACCGGGGACACAAACAGCCCCTGGACACGTGGCTCATCTCTTGGGGTGACAGCAGAGTGTCCCCCGCGCTCGGCTGTGAGCTCCTGGAGCAGGGACGGCTGCGGTTGAGCAAGGGGTACCCATGGCAGTATCCGGGAGCTCAGCTGGGATCTTTCTTTCCCATTATCTGGAGTAAAAAATCTGGAAATATTAAGGAAGCGCTGGTGCATCCTGCTGCTGAGCAGCCCAGCTGACTCAATGCCAGGACCTGGGGGTTTCAAGGCTGATGCTTGGCTTAGGATTATCCCCCCCAGGAGGGGAATATTGAGGGAGATAGAGACTCCAGGTAAAGCCAGTGCCCAGGGAAAGGAGTGCATAAATCCCAATAATCCCTGGAGATACTCAAAATTCAACTAGATGCGACCCCGAGAGTGGTCTGATCCAGCTTCATGGTTGGCCATGCTTTGAGTTTCTAATAATTTAAGTAGCACGTAAAACTGACTGAAGGTGCAGGATCCTTGAGCTGGGTTTAAAAAATAGGATTTTTGCAGCCTCAGTGTTGCATTCCTACATAAGCCCGTCTGCAACTGCGGGAAAGTGTCACAGCCCGGTGTCTGACCCGTGGGGTCAGTGATCCCGGCACAGAAAATAACCCTTCTTGGGGGGAAAAGAGGGGTTTCTCAGGGTCATTGGCTCACACAGGGTTATTTCCATAAGGACTCGGGTCTTGGTGGATTTGTGGCTTTTATTGGGCTTTGGATGTTAATGTCAAACATCAGCAAAGTCTTTCACGCCTGGTTTGGGATGCGGCATAGCCGGGGTCTCGACATGCACACACCTTGCTAGTGTTTGATGTGAGCCATGAAACAAAACACTTCTCAGGTCAGGAATTGGACTTGTGTTGATTAGAGAAGGATTTTTCATGGGGTTTGCCAGATGCTTTCAGCGCTGCCAAAGCTCTGGGTGCAGCTGAGCAGCTCAGGGTGTAGGTAGGATCTGAGCAGGCGGCTCAAAGCCCAGGGTCAGGGCGCTGGGCTTTATTTGAATGACTTTATCTTTGAAGAAAATCTGGGTTTCTAGCTTCCCGATCTGGGAGGCGGCCAGAGTTGTGTCAGCAGCTGGGGGGGCTAATGGAAAGCAGATCGCTGGGCAGGAGCAGGCAGGGAGCCGCTCACCCTGCGTCTGCCTCCACATCCAGGTTACACCGTCTCCTCCGTCATCTCCACCGAGCGCGAGCGGATTTACGTGGCGGGAGCGCCCAGGTTCAACCACACCGGGAAAGTCATCATTTTCAGCATGCACAACAACCGAAACCTCACCATCCACCAGGCGCTGAAGGGAGAGCAGGTAACGCCGGGGCCGCACGCTGCCCGGGGTGCTGCGTGGATTTTTTTTCTACCTCCCTAAATCCTCCCCCTTCAGTTTGCAAATCGTTCTGCTTAAATGGCTCGGCATCCACGGGCAGCTGGGGATGACTTTGAGGGTGGCAGAGCCCTGGAAGAGGCTGCCCAGGGAGGTGGTGGAGTCTCCGTCTCTGGAGACATTCAAACCCCCCCTGGACACGTTCCTGTGCAACCTGCTCTGGGTGGACCTGCTTTGGCCAGGGGTTGGACTGGATGGTCTCCAGAGGTCACTCCCAACCCCATGTCATTCTGTGATACTATGTCCTGGTTGTTGCTGCACCCACAGCTCTGAACCACGCGGAGGGAGAGGGGGGGTCCCTGCAGCAGGGATGGGGCTCGGAATGTCCCTGTGGTCCCCACCGAGGGGGTGGCAGTGCCCCTTGCACGCCAGGAACACTGCTCCCACCCCCTCCTCTGTCTCCTCCAGATCGGCTCCTACTACGGCAGCGAGATCAACTCCCTGGACGTCAACGGCGACGGCGTCACCGACGTTTTGCTGGTGGGAGCCCCCATGTACTTCAGCGAGGGCAGGGAGAGGGGGAAGGTCTACGTCTACACCCTGCAGGAGGTACGTGGCAGCATGGCGGGGCGAGCTGGGGAGGCCGCGGGCGCCAGGGTGCTAGCAGGGCCACTGTGTCCCCTCGTGTCACCTCCCCGGGGTGGCTGCGGGCTGTGTGTACCCACCAGATCCCGTCAAACATCACGGGCCACAGCAGCCCCGTCCAGAGGCTCGGTAACACCTCACTGTTGTCACTGCTGCGAGATTCAGGGAGGATTTGTCTGTTTTTCTTGTTTATAAACAATTGCCGGGGGGGTTGCTCATTGCCAGCAAAGGGCATCCAGCCTGTGCTGGAGCAGAGTCACCTCGTCTCAAGGCTTCTCTGCTCCTGGCCAGGAGAGCTCCTTGGCCCCAAGGAGGTGATGCACGGGGTCTTTGTAACATCTCTCTGGAGAACCAGTCTCCATCCACTTTGTTTCCCCCAAAACCATTCCCTCCAAGGGCACCCTCCTGCCAGGGTCACGGGAAACAGCAAGGTCGGTCCCTCCAACATGGCTTCAGGGCACAGACAGGACACGTGCCACCCTTGTCCCCTTCCCTGGCACCCACCAGTGCTCTGGGGCAGGACCAGCTTTCCTGCCACCCTCAAAATTGGCTAAAAATACAGTTTCTGAGCCAAATCCATCAGGCTCTGGGGGTGTCCAGGGCAGCAAGCAGGTTGTGCTCTACATCCAAGGCTGCAGAGCCCACCCGGAGTGGTCCCCGCATCTAAAGCACAACTTTTTATGCAATCGTTTACATAAGTTGCTATAAAAGGAAGGCAAAGCAGGTGTGGGGCTGGGGAGGAGCTCATCCATCCCCAAGGACATGCTGAGTAGAAAGTCCCACAGCCTCAGGAGGACTCTTACCTCCTTCCTTAGAGAAACGGCTCACACATCACTGCATCTTCTTTGCTTGCCCTTGAGGGTTTTCTCCTCTTCTCCAGGCTTGCTGCTGATCATTTTGGGGTGGCTTTTTTTTTTTTTTGCCTTTTCTTTTTGGCTGGCCCAGCAGAACCGCTTCGTTTCCAGCGGTGCCCTTGTAGACCTGCAGAGCTACCAGAACTCCCGCTTCGGCTCCTGCATCGCCGCCGTCCCCGACCTCAACCAGGACTCCTACAACGACCTCGTCGTCGGGGCGCCTTTGGAGGACGAGCACCAGGGAGCGATATACATCTTCCTCGGCTTCAAAGAGACCGTCCTGAAGAAGTACAAGCAGGTACAGCTCTCGGGTGCTGTGTTTGTCCTCTTTTTTCATCAGAATAAATGTAATTTGTGCCCATTTTAAGGATGATAGAGCAGGATTAATTCACGTGCAGTACTGCGTTGTTAATTGTTATTACTGGATATTTTCTCTTGTGAGGGGCCCAAGACAAAGCAAACACAGGGTATGGAAAATATGCTTGAAATTAGGGGCAATGCTTAGCACTCGGTGCAACAGATTACTAGAGATAAAATATTTCTCACACTTGTGAGAGACGGTAAACATACAGGGTAGATCAGCAGAAATCTCTGGATGGTGTCTCCGAAGAGAAATTGCTGCCATTCCCTGGAACATCACATTCGGTGCGATCGCTTGGAGGCCAGGGTGGCAAACCCCCTCCTTCGCAGGCGGGGATGCTCCGGCTGGAAACCAGCCTGGATTCTCCCCTTTGCTTTCCAGAGGATAGCAGCCGCCGACCTCGCACCTGGCCTGATGTATTTCGGATGCAGCATCCACGGACAGCTGGACCTGAATGAAGACGGGCTCGTGGACTTGGCCGTCGGCTCTCTGGGGAACGCCGTGCTGCTGTGGTTAGTTGTATCTCCTTTGGCACTCTCCTCTGCCCGAGGCTCGTTGCAACATGCTGTCATTTTGAGGGGGGAAAAGCTGATCCCCGGACGATTTGACCCATCTTTCTACAAAACAACCCCCTGTCCATGGGATTTCAATGCACTTGGACCCTAGGAGGACATCAGAGTTGGTTTTGCACTGAACGTCACCATTAGTTCCCCGAGAATTTCAAACCAGCTGATTAATTTGTGTTGATTTGCCCGGGCTCCCTCTGGTCTTATTTAACAAGAACAATTTAATATTTGCAAATACGGATTAATGTTTGGAAAGTCCCTTGAAGCTGTCAGGGTGGACGGTAGCTGTGCCCAGCAGAGATAGGCCACCCTGAGGTCTGCCTTGAAAGTGCTACATGCACGTAGGGGCCAAATCCTGCTCTTGGTGTTGAGTTACTTCATTGTTATAAGCTGGAGGCAAATATGTGCAAGATAGTTTATTCTTCAAACCCTACATAGATGAGCTAAGAGTAGATCTACACGCCGTGGTGGCCTTTGGTCTTCCTCAGCACCTCTTTGATGTTGGGAAAAAGGGTGAAAACGGTGAATCCGGCGGCTTTTGGAGGCTGCTGCTGTTGTCGGTGAGCATCCCCTGCCCCAGCACTTCTCCTGAGCCTTGCTCGCCCCACAGGTCCCGCAGCGTGGTCCAGATCAATGCCAGCATCCGCTTCGAGCCCTCCAAAATCAACATCTTCACCAAGGACTGCAAGCGGAACGGGAAGGATGCCACCTGCATGTCAGCCTTCGTCTGCTTCACCGCCGTCTTCCTCTCAGCTCACTTCCAGACAGCCAGCCTGGGTAAGCGGCATGGCTGCTCGCGCGACAAAAAACCCAATTCATGCCTCGTTTAGGTCTCCAGCCCCAAGGGAGCACCCGGCTTCTGCCAAAGGAAACCATCCAGGAGCTTGGCGAGTCTGGAGGAGAGCACGTTGCCATCTGCCACATCCCTTTTTACCCACAAATTTGTCCCTCTGGTGGCTGATGTAGCAGGGAGGGTGGCTCTGCCATTAAGCAGTGCCAAGAAACACTCCGAGAGCTCAACCTCACCCACGTTTAACCTCTCCTCTCACCTACACCCTGGCACCAAGCTCTCCTGCAGCTTGCTTTGCTGCGGTGCGTCTCACGGGGATGTCACCACTGCCTGGCCGGGCAGTGGGACAGGAGAGGACGTGCCCGGGCCACGTCCCACAGAGCTCATCCATCCTCCCCGCTGTAGCGGCAGAACACAGCTGCCGACCAGATGTGCATGTTTCCCTAATATCCCGGGGAATCTCTGTGAAGTTATTGGGCCAGCTCTGCTTTTAAACCCTCGCGTGTTGCCGTGACCCCGAGCCTACCCGGCGGCTGCCCGTGACTCAGCCGATAGAGGCTCAGCCCCCTGCAGCAACCGGAGGGAAATCGGGTCCCAAACGAAGCCAAAGGAAAAGCTCCCAATCCCCTAGAGCAAGAATTTTGAGTTGTGCTATAAAACCCAGCCTTTTCCTCCCAACCGCTGTCATTGCAGAGCTTGCGGGACAAAAAGCCGAGTGGGGTTCCCTTTATTTATTTACTTTTACACTTATCTCAACCCAGAAGAGCCACTCGGGGGATGGTGTGTGCTGGGGCATCACAGCTTGGCACATTTTGCTGCGGCAAAGCATCTGGGAGAGAAGAGTGTTCTGGGGTACAATACCTCCAGAACTGGTACAGACCAGCACGTCCATATATGAGGCAAATAAGTGTATATCCTGCACAGACTTTATACAGTCTCTTTTCAATAATGCCTTTTTAAAGTTCCTCATTTGGCCTGGAGAGCGGATGCTTTGCCCCAAGGAAATGTCTGCTAGAAACAGGCAATAACACCTGTAGCCCCATTTTCCCAGTTTTCACTTTAGCGTGCTCCCTGCCACGCTCCTCCCATGAGAGGAGATCATCATGCCGTGGTGGCCTTTGGTCTTCCTCAGCACCTTCTTGATGTTGGGGAAAAGGGTGGAAAAAATGTGAAGAGTGTGGATCTGGGGGCTTTTGGAGGCTGCTGCTGATCTTTGCAGGTGTCCTGTGCCCCAGCATATCTTCCCTGCTCGCCCCACACTGGGGTGACAGGGATTTGGGTGCACAAAAGCCCATTTTTGCCCCGGTGTGGCTACATGGCAAGCAGAGAAGAGCGGGGAGAAGCCCTGTCGGTGCTGCTCTCACAGAATCACGGAATGATATGGGGTTGGAAGGGACCTCTGGAGATCACCTACTCCGACCCCTCTCTCCTCCCAGGGCTGCGGTACAATGCCACCATCGACGAGCGCAGGTACACGCCGCGGGCTCACCTGGACGAGAGCGGGGAGCGGCAGACGCAGAAGGGGCTGGTGCTGCTCGCCGGGCAGGAGCACTGCGACAGGCTCCAGTTCCACGTCCTGGTGAGTGCCAAAGAGGACAAGGCTGGGGTCTCCTCCTCTGCCAACCCCCAGGGGAGAGACAGCCGCCCAAACAGAGATGTTCCCCACCATATGCAAAGTAACAATGCACTGGGACGTGGTCGGAGGAGCCTCGATGGCTGGAAATGAGCCTCGTCCTCCAGCCCAATTTTCTTCTCACTGGGTTTGACGTGGTCAGGGATGGAGCTGCCGGCCACGGCAGCTGCCGGGTCCCCAAGCACTGACTTCATCGTAGCCCCGGCTTGCACTGTCCACGAGCCGCTAGCCGTGCCCTCAGGGAGGGCGTGCACTCTTGATGCCCGGGTCAGGCTGGTCCTCCTGCTCCAAAATTGGTGAAAACTCATTTTTTTTCCACTGGGGAGCCAAACGCCTCCATGCTGGTCCCCAGTGCTCTCACCCTCTGCACGCCTCCGACCATCAGGGTCCCCCTCTCCGGGTGCAGGAGCCAGTGAAACCCTCTGCATTGTTTGCACGGAACAGCTGATGCACAATCCTGGCCAAAATCAAACATTCCCAGTGAATGATGAGAATAATTGTGGAGGCCAGGGAAGGCCGAGTTGCCAGACTGGCCCAGCCCCAAGCCCTAGCCTGAACTGCCGTGAACTTCTGGGAAATTTGAGTCTGGAGATGGAGCTTGTGATTTAGCCCAAGAAGCATCTCGCTTCAGAGCATCCAACTGCACCCCGTGCGCCTGGGGCAAGGTGTGGAAGGAGCTCATAGAGCTGCAGGAAAGGTGCAGCTTCAATACCAGCCAGATGAGCCCCAGGTCAGGGTTCCAGGGCAGTTCTGTGTCCCCTGGGAACCTGGCTGGGGGCCAGTGGCCCTGGAGCACCCATCTTTTGGAGCCAGCATCTTCAGGGTGTAACATTTCCTGCACCGTCAGATGGGTGTTGAGTAGCACCACTGAGCTTGGGTTGTCCCTGTCCCTAGATGAGGGTTCGCTGGTGAGAAAGGATGCTCACACACCAAGTATACGAGATTTCAGAGCTTTTATTCCATAAAATAACCACACATGCCTGTAGCTCTGCCTTACCTTGCTCTCTGATGCTTCACCTCCATGAGCAGGAGCCCTGTCCTTCTCAACGGTGCTTTCTGTCCGCTGCAGGACACGGCTGACTACGTGAAGCCGGTGACGTTCTCCATCGACTACGAGCTGGAGCACCCCGAGAACGGCCCCATGCTGGACGATAGCTGGCCCACCTCACTCAAGGTCTCGGTAGGTGGCAGCACCCACCTCCCAGGGTGCCTTTTATCGGGCACTTGGTCAGCAGATTTATCGCCAAATGCAGGATTTCCTTCTTTGTCTTTGGGCTGTCGTCCCTGATCCCTCCCGTGATGGCAATGCATTTGCATCTGCTGCAGCCTGGGACCACTGCCCGTGTCCCTTCTCCTTGGAATATAACCTGGGGCTCACAGCGTTCACCGAGCTGCTCTTGTCATCCCTCTCAGGTCCCTTTCTGGAACGGGTGCAATGAGGATGAGCACTGCGTCCCCGATCTGGTCCTGGATGCCAGAAGTGATGTGCCCAGTGCCATGTGAGTAGGTCGCTCAGAGCATCCTCCCGCCATTATCGCTGGGGGCTCCAAAACCCACCCCCAACCCATGCTGGCATCGTGGCTTCATCCAGCACCACCACGAGGTGCTCCTCGGAACCTCCGCTGGCAGCGGGTCTCTGAGCCTCTGCCTTCTCCCTGCCTGGAATGAATCAGTGGGTTTTCAGGGAATCCGCAAAACAACTAATATTTGATGCCATGGTGATGAGCCCAAGGGAGACAAATCAGAAAATAACAGGGGGGAATAAACACAAGGTTGGCATTACCCACTTGGCAATTACAGGCTTGACTCACACAGCAGAAATAAGTATACGCTGCATCTGATCACTTAAAGAGCTTTAAAGGTTATCTAGGAGCACAGGAGTCTGAACATCCACCTCCCATCGATGGCAGAGGCTTCTGGACCCAGGGCTGCTCCCTGGGGATTACTTGCATCCCGTAATCCAGCATTTAGTGTAAGACACTGTAAAGTTCTTGGTCCTGAGGCTGCAACCCAGCATGTGACTGGTTCTGTCTGGGCTGTGCTGTGGGAGGTTGAAGTGAGCTGTAGGAGGGGATTATTTATGGATTTTAGTGACTAGAGTCTTACAAATAACCATGGGCAGACACCAAGGGTCAGATCTCTAGTCCGGTTCCTCCTGAAGCCTGTGGAGCTTTCCCAACGGTATCAGTGGGCACCAGCTCGTTCTCTGCAACAGCAGCAAATGTCAAGGTGATTTCTGCTGAGAAAACCACTTTTGAGGTTGTTTGTTGGAATGGAGCTATTCCTTCAAACCAGCGCCCTGGCTGCCCACCATGGGGCTCTGAAGGTGGCACCGTCCTACATTTTCCGTTCCTTTGTTATTTTGCATAAAGGAAATAAATGTCCAAACACCCGTCAAATCTGTAAAAGCAGATGCTGCCATTGCAAAGTTTATGCTGGAAAACTCTCTGGGAGGTAGATCTCAGCCAGGCTGAAACTCAGTGCCAGCTTTACCCTTTGCTAATGGTACGGGATCTATTTTTTCCTTACATCCCAGCTGTGCTAAGAACTTCTGCCTAGGTCTGAGATAGCTAGGCACCGTTAGCCAACAATCACAAGCAAAATGATCATAGAATCACAGACCGGTTTGGGTTGGAAGGGACCTTAAAGCCCCCCCCAGTGCCACCCCCTGCCCTGGGCAGGGACACCTCCCACCACACCAGGTTGCTCCAAGC
>VXAK01001243.1:0-18079 GCA_013399435.1 Arenaria interpres | reverse complement strand
GGGGGAATGGGATGTGTGCGCGCGAAGGGCCCGCAACGAGGGACCAATGACACCGCCTCTCCACAGCGTTTATTGCGGTTAATTCCACTTCACACAGATACAATCTGTACACAATTCGCGTTCCGCACACTGCGGCAGTCACAACAAGCAGCAGGAGGGCGGTGGGGCGGGGAAAGCGGGACAGACCCAACCCTAAAGCGGCTGCCAGCCCTTGGCTCTCCTCCCGGCCCCTCCAGGAAAGGTTTTGGGGAGAAATCACACATCCAACAGGCACGTTACTCCTCTGGTGGAAAGCCTGAGTTGGCACCAGCCTGCAAAACGCTGTTTTGTTGCTGCCAACGGTGTTATCTGCCACCAACCACCACCTTTGCAATCAGCTCCGCTAAGGTTTACAAAACCACAAGGTGACCGAGTGACCTCCAGCTTGTCACACGGGAGGCTGCCAAGCCACCTCGCAGCATGCAGGGACTTTGCAGACAGCAGCACCTCAGCTCCTTCGGCTATTTCAGCCAGCTCCAATCAAAACTCTGAAAGAAAAAGCAAAGAAACAACTGAAGTACAGGAAATGGCTACTGCATATACATTTTGGGTCCAGAGGAGGCCACGAAGATGCTGCGAGGGCTGGAGCCCCTCTGCTGTGAGGACAGGCTGAGAGAGTTGGGGGGTTCAGCCTGGAGAAGACTCTGGGGAGACCTTAGAGCCTCTTCCAGTCCCTAGAGGGGCTCCAGGAAGGACTGTTTATCAAATAGTGTAGCGATAGAATGAGTGGGAATGCTTTAAGCTAAAAGAGGGGAGATTTAGATTAGATATTAGGAAGAAATTCTTTCATGTGAGGGCAGTGAGGCAGTGGAAGAGGTTGCCCAAAGAAACTGTGGCTGCCCCATCCCTGGAGGGGTTCAAGACCAGGCTGGACGGGGCTTTCAGCAACCTGCTCTGATGGGAGGTGTCCCTGCCAAGGGCAGGGGGGATGGAACTAGATGAGCTTTAAGGTCCCGTCCAACCGAAACCATTCTGCGATTCGGATTTCCAAGGTGGTGACCAAAGGCTGCTCAGTACCAAGCATCTCTCTCTTCTCAAAGAATCAAGGAGCTGGGGGTGCTGGTTGACAACCGATGACCGGAGCCAGCAGTGTGCCCAGGTGTATCAGGAAAAGCATGGTGAGGAGGACTAGGGCAGTGATTGTCCCACTGGTGAGGCTCCACCTCGACTACTGTGTCCAGTTTTGAGCCCCTCACTACAAAAGAAACATTGAGGTGGTGGAGCGGGTCCAGAGAAGGGCAATGGAGCTGGTGAGGGGTCTGGAGCACAAGTCTTGTGAGGAGCTGCTGAGGGAGCTGGGGGTGTTCAGCCTGGAGAAAAGGAGGCTGAGGGGAGACCTTCTTGCTCTCTCCAACTCCCTGAAAGGAAGGTGTAGCCAGCGGGGGGTTGGTCTCTTCTTCCAATTAACAGGTGATAGGACAGTAGGAAATGGCCCCAAGTTGCACCAGAGGAGGTTTAGGACGGATATTAGGAAAAAATTATTCACAGAAAGGGTTATCAAGCATTGGAAGGGGCTGCCCAGGGCAGTGGTTGAATCACCATCCCTCGAGATGGGTAGATGTGGTGCTGAGGGACATGGGTCAGTGGTGGGTTTGGCTGTGTTAGGTTAACGGTCAGACTCAATGTTCTAAAGGTCCTTTCCGACCTAGACAATTGTATGATTCTGTGTTGCTCTACAGTGGAAAACTAAGCTCACAATTTCACCACTCGGTTTGCCCCAACAGAAAATGCCCTGCTACTTATTGCAGTGCTCAGGCATGGCACAGACTGTACTGGCTTTGGAAATTCCATTTTGGCAGCAGGAGTTCTGCAGGCACGGTGTTCGTAGAGCACCACGGGACATACTTACACAGCAAGAACACACATGAAAAAGGCTCTAAGTCAAATGCATGCAAGAATAGAGAAAAGGTTCTTATAGTTATTTCTTTTTTCCTCTGGTTTTCTCCAAGTGAATTGAAGAGGACAAGTCCCATTTTCTGCTGCTTTCCTGTTGCCTAAATTCTGTCCCCTGATGTGAGCAAAAGGGGAAAGAAATCAAACCTAACAAACAGGTGTTGATCTGCAGATGTGATTCCACAACAATGAACAAGCTTTCTGGGCTGAAACATGCCAGAGACAGATGTTGCAGCTTGGAAGGAGATACGGGAGATGACAGAGACATGGATGATTAACAGGTCATATGCCAGTCACATGGCTTCCCACTCCTCTCCAGCCACAGCCAGGAGACAAGACAAGACAGAAAATTGTATTACACAACTGATACCAACCCTGTCACAACTGAACAAAGCATTCATTGACCGATGGATGAAGACCATGGTAAGCATAATTAAGGCCATTTTCACCACTAACATAATTACTTTGCCTTAAACAATAGCTAATTTCATTTCCCCATTCATATTGCTCAATCCCTTGCTATTACAGTGTCATCTGCAACTTCCACTAATAAGTTTTCATTTCACCATCCGAAATAACTTACTAACTCTAGTAAGCTTTCATTTCACTATTATTCATAAACATTGGAACATTGAAATTTTTATGAATTAAAATGTTTATAAGAGCTCCATTTCATCAACCACCTCAATTTCCCCAACCTTGTTCCTTGTTATTTCAGCAGTTACAATTGGTAAACAGCTTCAGCTTTTCTATCCCATGAGAACAGAAGTTATCCCTAAAGAGGCCTTTAAGAAGCTTTTTGAAAATCAGTGGATTTTTGACTTCTTTACAGGACTGCAATAAATTTGTGAGACAATCTCAGGCTAACAGAAGCTGTATTGCCTCTTCTCCATTATAAACAGGTCAATCTACATGCCTAATGGTCCTTTTCTAATTATATTTATACAGGCCTATGATACAGCCCCTAAAATTATTGGAGAGCCTCTTCTAAAAGATCTTTCTTCTGTGGTGCGCTTCATTCTTCTGGTCACTGGGCTCTTTTGAGCAATAACTTCCTGGCCTCAGTTAGTAGTTCAGGAACAGAGTTTCAGATTGTGTCAAAACATCTGGACCATCGTTATTTACTTTTGTCATTTGTTATTTCAAATACCAGTTTGTGCAAAGAGGTGTCTCAGGACTCTTTAAAGCTCCACTTCTGCCCCAAGGAGAGCTTCAGTGAATGATCAGGAAAGGGCTCTGGAAATGGGAGAACCCTGCTCACCCCAGGGCAGGGACATAAAGCAGGACTGTCTCCAGTTGAGAACACAACCAGCGTTCAGAGCAAGCTCTGCCAGCCAGGTGGTCTCACAGAACAGCCTGTTCCACCATGCAGACCGCTTGGCTGATGCTAGTGCCAAGTGCTACCTTCCATTAACAACTGCCATGTTAGCAGAGTCCAGGAGGGATAAGAGGCACCACATTGCCAGCCACAGTGATTCACATCATCACAAGGAGTTCTCCACACCCCCAGAGGACCCTGCCGTGGCTCGTAAAAATCAGGTCCTCAGAAATATATCAACAGACTTACCATCATGCTGTTGTTCTGCTCCTGTCTCACCTCCTGCAAAATACTGCTAAAGAGTTCAAGGTAATTCAGGTTCTCTTCTATCACATGGACAAAATTTTCCCTGCAGGGAAGGGAAGACATAAGATTTAAAACACAAAGTAATAGCAACATCAAAAGACTCTGCCCTGGGGGAAAAAACCCCCAAAAACCAAACAACCCCTAAACTGATTTATAGTTCTCTGCAATTGTAGGAGCTACCTTGTAAGGCACAAAAACATGCCTTCAGGTGGCATCCTGCAGATCCCCATCCTGGGAGTGTGGATTTGCACTCTTTCTCTGCAGAGGAACCGCACAAACCCCCCTGAAATTCAGCCTGTACAGAACTTAGGAAGTGAGCTGAGGGGCGTGAAATCACTGCCCGCTCCTCGTAAGGTTTACATCTCCTGGCTCTTCATACAGTCCTCATACAGTGAAGTCATGGTTTGAAGAGGAGCTATGAGGTGATCCAAAGGATCAGGAAAAGCTATTAAAGGATGATCACCCAACATTACTCAGAGGCGAAAACTGCCACGCAGCAGCAGACAGAAAAGAGGAAGTGAAAAAGGTTGCTCAGGGTTTCAGAAAAATCAATTGATTTCCTGCAAAAGCCTGCTTAGAAGATGTGTATCTTCAGAATCTAGGTATTTCCCTGGCAATCCAAAAAGAAAGAGATGGCCAAAATGGTTTGATGCCAATGTTCACAACCCCTGCCCTTGACCCCACAAAACCAGCACTGCTGTGGATTGAGGGCTAAGCAGCCTCTGAGGGGCGCCTTCCCTTCTGTTATACTGACTGGAAGTAAAATTGCTAATGAACCAAAGAGGAAAAACCCCTCAGGCTCCTGATAACTCTCTCACTCCGCTAGGACTGGCTGAAAGAGAGGGGCCTTAATAACCAAATCCAACCTCAAGACAGAATAACATGACATACAAGAAATGAAAACCACAGTGCTTTACCCAAGAGTGGTATGTGGAACTTGCTGAGGACCAGAAAGTGGAGGTTTCTGAATAAAGAGTTCAACCTAATTCCTGAATTTTTACAGCATTAGTAACATACGAGTGACTGAAACATTTTTTGGAAGGATAAAAGAAATCCCAGATATTGAACCAGATGGATTGCTTAGTACTGACCCTGACTTCAGACCTCCATCCAAATTAAGCTGCAAGAAGCACTAAATATGACCTGGCTTACCTGGGACTCGCTCCAGAACCTGGGCAGGATAAGAAACTGCATTTTGGCTCAAAATCTCATTGCTGCCTTTTGCTGTGGTGTGCCCAGAGGTAAGTTACTAAAATACCTGTCAGGAGCCGAACAATGGCTACACCGACTTCTTTGCAGTGGCTTCCCCCTCTCGCCTCCCTTCCTCTCCCAACAGCTCTAACCTGTCTTCAGGAGTTGCCAAAGATGACAGAGGGTGAGCTATGTTCCCTGAGGAGCTCTGTTGGAGCCATGTGACTGCGGGAGTTGAGGCTGTCCCTTCCAGGCTGGAGCTTACCAGTGATCGAGAAGAGCTCTGCGTCTAAAAAAAAAAAAGAAATTAATCTGCTGTAATGGACAAAGGAAGAATTTAGTCAGGCTTAATTACTTTGTATGCAAGACTCGAGATTAAACATAAGCACTGTTGGTAACACATACGCACAATCTAGGCCATGCCTGTGGCTGGGAAGTCAGCTGATACAGTCCTTCTGAGTTATGCAAATAGCTGGTACCAAATGTCTTTGCATGCAAGTCACCTGTGGTGTACACAACCTGTCTTCTACCCTGAAGAATTAGGAGGCAATGCCATGTCCTAAATTGTGAGTCTCACACAGTAGCAACTCTTCTGACAGTTGGAAAGGGGAAAGGGGAAAGACATACATGTTTCCTATGCTGACATTGAATGTAGGCATGTGGAAATCAGGAGATTGCTTCAGCTGTACAGTCACAATAAATGATGCAAAAAAAGCACTGTAGTCTTAAAAACACCTTAAACTAACCAGAAAAGCACCTACTTCACTTCTGCAGCATTAAAATCATGATAGGTTTAATACATCAGGCTGAAGTTCACCTATCCAAGGGAACACGAATGCACACAATATTGTGGTGTGGAGGGAGGAGGAGGAGCTGGAAGCCACCGTGTAGCTAGAAAGCTACGACCTAGTTGCCAATACTGAAACCTGGTACGAAGAATCCCATGACTAGAGTGCGGCTATTGATGACCACAGGCTGTTCAGAAGGGGGACAGGCAAGGACGGAGGGGAGGAGGCATTGCCCTCTACATCAAGAAATGGATGGAGGGTGAAGAGCTGTCTCTAAAGGCACAAGGGACACGGAGGTGATGCCAGACAGCATGGCTTCACCAAGGGCAAGTCCTGCCTGACCAACTTAGTGGCCTTTTATGATGGAGTGACTACATCGGTGGAAAAGGGAAGAGCTATGGTTGTTGTCTACCTGGACTTCTCTAAGGCTTTTGACACAGTCCCCCACATCATCCTTCTCTCTAAATTGGAGAGATATGGATCTGATGGGTGGACTGTTCAGCAGATGAGGAATTGGTTGGACGGTTGCATCCAGAAGGTAGTGGTGAATAGCTTGATGTCCAAATGGAGATCAGTGACAAGTGGTGTCCCCCAGGGGTCTGTACGGGGACCGGTACCGTTTAATATCTTGATCAACAACATAGACTGTGGGATCAAGTGCACTCTCCGCAAGTTTGTGGACAACACTGAGCTGAGTGGTGCAGTTGAGACACCAAAGGGACAGGATGCCATCCAGAAGGACCTGGACAGGCTCAAGAAGTAGGTCCATGTGAACCTCATGAAGTTAAACAAGGCCAAGAGCAGGGGCCTGCACATGGGTTGGGGCAACCCCTGGTATCAGTACAGGCTGGGGGATGAAGGGATTGAAAGCAGCCCTGAGGAGAAGGACTTGTGGTTGTTGGTGGGTGAAAAGCTGGATGTGAGCCAGCAATATGCAGTCACAGCCCAGAAAGCCAACCATATCCTGGGCTGCAACACCAGCAGTGTGGCCAGCACGGTGGGAAAGGGGATTCTGCCCCTCTGCTACACTCTGGTGGGACCCCCCTGCAGTGTTGCCTCCAGCTCTGGGATATTAGGAGGAAATGGACCTATTGAAGCAGGTCTAGAGGCAGTCACAAAGATGATCAGAGGGCTGGAGCATCTCTGATAAGAGGACAGGCTGAGAGAGTTGGGGTTGTTCAGCCTGGAGAAGACAAGACTCTGGTGAGACCTCATAGCCCCTTCCAGTCCCTAATGTGGGCCTACAGGAAAGCTGTGGACAAGCTTTTTAGCAGGTCCTGTTGCGACAGGAGAAGGGGTAGTGGCTTTAAATTAAAAGAGGGAAGATTTGGACTAGATATTAGGAAGAAATTTTTTACAATGACAGTAGTGAAACACAGCGTATGTTGCCCAAAGAGGTGGTAGATGCCCCATCCCTAGAAATATTCTACGTGGGGTTGAGTCTGAGCAACCTGAGCTAGTTGAAGATGTCCCTGCTCATTGCAGGGGGGGTTGGACTAGAGGACCTTTAAAGGTCCCTTCCAACCCAAACTATTCTATGCTTCTGTGATACACCCTCCAACAGTAGCCAACACTAGACATTCAGGGAAGGTAAGAACAAGGCACACATCATGGTACATTTCCTGTAGTCCAGCCACCAGTGATTTGCTTGTTTGATGACTTCTGGGGACCAAGGACTCCTCTACTGAGCTTCTTTTCCATTAATTTGTCTACCCCCTGTCAAATTTTAGCATCTCAAACTTCCCTGCTCTACCGTAAAAATAAAGCAATAAATCAATCAATCAATCAATCAATCAACCACTGAGTGGAAGTTT
This sequence comes from Arenaria interpres, assembly GCA_013399435.1. Taxonomy (NCBI): domain Eukaryota; kingdom Metazoa; phylum Chordata; class Aves; order Charadriiformes; family Scolopacidae; genus Arenaria; species Arenaria interpres. Next base: position 10,730 of record VXAK01001243.1, on the reverse strand, counting down.
TCCCTTTTCGGTCTCTTCAGAGTTTCATTTGATGTCCCCCAGCTCCTGCTCAGAAGGAAGAGCAAACAAACAGTGCAAAAGCTACTTACACAAGCAATTTTCAACAAATGCCATATCTCCCTTTGTCTTTTGCCCTGCATCTGCATCACTGAGTTGTCAGCTTCCTTGATGTTATTTAGAGCCACTTCAATCTTTGGAAGCAAGTCAATGATCTTCTGCTTACAGCCCAAGAGCTTGCTATAATAAAAACCAAACACAAGGTTACTTTCCAGCTTGTGTGGCAATACGTTCTGGCAAAACCAAAAGCCTCACCTTGGGATTAAAGAAAATTTCTGTAGGAACACCCCCTTCTCTTAGCACTGCACTATGACAGCTGCAGGTACAAAACCTCCAAGCCTGGATGGACCCCATGACTTTTCCAAAAGTCCAGTTAAGACTGGACTAGGCAGATGACACTGCTATTAATACCCACAATACAAACTGTTTTTATTTGAAAAGCAAAAATTGATCCTGATGACAACGGACAGCACAGCAACTCAACCATGGTATTTTATTCCTCTCCTTTGGTCTGTGTTGGTCTCTGTGGGCTGACCATACCATAGCTAACAACTTACTTTATGGGATCTACCAAGCATAAGCCACACATGAAAGTAACACTAAATCATGCTTTCCTGACTACTGAGATCTGCATAATGATATTTTTTTATGAGCTACTTGAAGAATTAATTAAGTAACAGATTACTGTGCTATTGTCTCATCTGTTACGCTATTTCTTTTTTTTTTTTTTTTCCAGAAGATTTTAATCCCAGCCTAAACCTTGGCAGAATTTGTCGCACTTTAAAGTGAACTCTTGGATGCTAACAGTACAAGCCACTGCATTCTCCTCCCCTTCCCTATTAGCTACATGTCTTAAAAAAGTAAGTGGAAATTCAATGCAGACACAAAGGAGCAGAATTGATACTGCTATTTGAAATGTATACCTGCGGCTGGAGCTTTTGGATGCTGATCTCCATGATTTTCCCTCTACTTTCCTGCTACAAAGCTACAAATGTCACAAGTTGCATTTACTTGGGGTCTTTTCCTGCATAAAGTACCTGAGATGGCCGAAAAGCTCCTTGAGAACTCGGTCTTGGCTCTGTACTGTCTGCACAATGATCTTCACCATGTCCGTGCTGTCACTGTAGGCATGATCTGGAAGGGCCATCAATCACCACATTAGTAAAATGCTCTTCAGCAAGGAGTCACTCTGGACACAAAAGCCCAGAGTCAAGGAAAGATCTGACTTAATGACTGCAGCCAAACAAACTGAAACACAATGAAACATGTTAAAATCTCTCACAATCACTTATTAGGCACAGATTTCCTTAATGTCTCTTCTCTCCATGTATACAATCCCAGTCTCTCTTACTGTCTGAATACTGGCTTCAATAAGGACTGAAGGCAGCTGTCAAATACATAAGTAACATCTTGTACAGCTTGTCAAATGCACAAGTAACATCTTTCTGCTCACCAGTTACTATGGTGAGAACATAATAATCCCCAAACATGGGGCTCCATCGAGTATAATTAAGAGAGAGGAGGAGGGGGAGAAAAGAGACTGCCCTTGGGTTGGGGCGCCGACAGAGGAAAAATAGTTCTTCCCATGTCTGGAGAGAGTAAGGCAATAGTACCAGGTGCAGGAAAAAGGTAGAGAATGCCAGAAGGCTAACGTGTTCAGGGCAGACGCTCCAAGACCAAAAACCATCTTAAGGTATGGCCTTGAGTCTGATTAATACAATCATTCCCCTTTTCCTAAACAGTTTTTTTCTGGGTTTGAGTTCAGAAAAATTAGTCACAGGGTATGAGTGTGAAACAGTCCTTGAACCATCTCCTTCCATACCTGGAGGTCTTGTTTTTAATTGCTTGTACAGGTCTATGGCTCTCTGTTCCCTTTAAAAAGAAGAAAATCATTCATACATGGATCAACAAGCAGGTGACTCAAGAAAAAAAGCACTGCAACCAAGTTATGATTTGCTGGACCTCATACATTGGAGCTGCCACCTTCCTCTACAGCCAGTGTAACAGTATGGCATTTGGAACACAGGGATGGTCTTTCTGTGATGGAAATGAACTCTTCCCTAAAAGCTATCTCTCTTTTCCTCTGATCATGCATTTTCTTCTCAGACAACTGTGCCAATCAGAGGTTATTTTCAGTTTCAAATTTTCACATGGCTCAGCTGTGTTCTCTTTCCATGGTATCCTTAGTCATGAAACTTTATTTTTGTAACTAGAGGTACTTCTGCACAACTGCCTGAGAAATTCTTGTTCCTGTTCTCCATTTTTTGCCTGAACTTTAGTGATAGTCTGCAAATAGAAAGAGACAGCTGCATCACAAACAACAGGACAGTGTTTCTCTTCTTCCGATTAAATAAATGTTACTTCTTTGAAATATTTCAAACGCAGCAAAACGCTGAAGCTTCCACCCTTGAACAAATCTTCACTGCTCTGAATATGGGCTACTGCTGCAAGAGGTGGTTTGTTCATTCTACCACTTCCTGCCCTGTACACCAGTTCTGCTGCTCCTGCAGGGATGAAAAGCAACTTAGCTGATCTAGTTCTGCAAAGAGGGAGGCAGGAGAACATGCCAGGAACAGGCACATTTCCTCCCAGAATATTCAAAGTCATTCAGAAGAGCTCTTATTAACAATAGATTTAGCGGCTATTGGTTGGCTATCTGATAATTGCCACTCTTTTATAATTGCCACTTGTGCTCTTAGCAACAGCCCAAACAACAATTACTTCCTTTGTCTTCTTAAGATCAGTAATATCACTTAGCTCTTTCATATTTTAATACTTGTTAAAAAAATAATATTCAAGTTTCCAAATATTCCAAGTATCCATGAGTTGTTAATTATCCTTGCTTCGAAAACACGCTGAAAATACCTAACAGGATTTTACAATGGTCTCGTAATTTTCGCACTCAATACTATAAAATTACTCTTTGATGCAAAAAAAAAAAATCCTTTGCATTTTTCAGTTGAGACCAACATGGGCCATCTTAGGCCCATCCTCTTCTAAGACAATGTTTCATAGTCAGTGAAAGAGAAGTGTCCTGTACTTCCTAGCTGTGTTTTCTCTGTTTCCCCAGGTCTAGCCATTGTGCATTCTGCCTTAGAATGCTGTCGAGGGATCCTTTGAACTTCAAGACAAATGAGAAACATACAGCCACAATTGGTGGGATCTTCCCTTTTACCACCAGATGAAAAAATCCCCGTCAGATGATGAGATACACAAAACTTGTTCATGTGCAATAAAATTAATAAGCAAAGGACTTACAAGCTCTCCATAACCTCTCCTTGGCGCCTTGCATACGGACTCTTCTGAAGCTCTACGATCTCTGTGTGCAAAGCCATGATCTGTTCATCCAGATATCCTATATCTTCAGCCTAATAGGGACGTGTAGTTACAAATCAAATTGAAGGAGGAAAGCAATAAAGATCCCCAGAACGCTTGTTTGGATAATAGGCTGATCCCATACAGAGTTTAGAAGAAAAAAGCTCTCTGACCTGACTGCCACTACAATAACTGAGGTTACTGCTACTATCTTCTCAGTGCATGATATCACCTAGATCCAAGTCTCTGACAAACACACTGGATATGAAAAATCAGCTTCTTCATACATCCTCTCTCTGAGATGCATGCTGCACACACACACACTGTAGTGCTAGCAGGGAAGATTTTTTTCTCACACTTTTACAGTATGGACAGAAGGTGCTCTCACATTTTATCCTCTCATATCTATTTTGGTTTGACATTTCTCCGATATTTCACTCCGGTATTGCTTCCTCAAAGCAATACAAAAAATACCAATCTTATGCCAAGACTTCACAGTTAAGTTAGGTGCAGCAGCCAACAACAGAATTTCTGAACATGAGGATTAGGTATATGGTGCCAGACATGCACTGGAGATCCCCAGCATGGTTAAGAAAGCACTGGTCACCATAATGGGTCTTAGAGCCACGGACTATGGCCACAGATCCGTCTTCCTCAGAAAGTATCTGGACATAGCTCAGCTTTTCCTTTCTGACCTGGGGCAGTAGGACCTGCAAAATTGAACATTTGCCAGAATGTACCCCTTGCTGAAGCTGCAGAAGTACTTGGTAAGAGGCTATATAAATGGGATGTGACCTCCTGGCCAGAAAGCGATGTCTGTAGGTCTCGCAGGTAAAGAATAAAATAAGATGACACAGAAGGAACAAGAAACCACATAGTCAAAGGAGAAACAGATTGTGAGAGAAACGTGAAATAAACCCTCTTATCAAAAGAAATGTCCTTTCTGGAGCACTGTGACTCACTGTACAGCATAACTGTGTCTCTTGAATTCATAGAAGTTAAACTGCCTGCTAGACAGACTGAGATACCACTGTGTATTACAGAGTAGAACATTTTCCAACCTGATAAATGGACATGGTATACTATGCAAAGGCAGCTTGAAGACAGAACATAATTCTGGCAGTCCACAAAGTAAATATTTGTCGAGGTTTCTGGTTTTCTGGAGACAGCCTATGACAGCTTTGAGTTACTCTGCTAGTAGCAGCTCCCCTTTTATCTTTGTTGCTTCCTAACAGGGAGCAACATGATCCCAAAACTGAAAGGGCTAAACAGGGAGGAATTCAGATGGGAATTAGGTGGCCAAGAAGGCCAATGGTATCCTGGCCTGTATCAGGAACAACGTGGTGAGTAGGACCCAAGAGGTGATTGTGCCCCTGTACTCGGCACTTGTGAGGCCCCACCTCGAGTGCTGTGTCCAGTTTTGGGCCCCTTCCCACAAAAAAGACATTGAGGGGCTGGAGCGGGTCCAGAGAAAGGCAACAAAGCTGGTGAGGGGTCTGGAAAGTAAGTCTTATGAGGAGAGGCTGAGGGAGCTGGGGGTGTTTAGTCTGAAGAAGAGGAGGCTGAGGGGAGACCTTATCGCGTTCTATAACTACCTGGAGGGGGGGTGTAGAGAAGCGGGGGTCGGTCTCATCTCCCAAGTCACAGGAGACAGGACAAGGGGAAATGGCCTCAAGTTGCGCCAGGGGAGGTTTAGATTGGATATTAGGAAAAATTTATTCAGGGAAAGGGTTATCCAGCATTGGAATGGGCTGCCCAGGGAAGTGGTTGAGGCACCATCCCTGGAGGTGTTCAAAAGACAGGTTGACATGGTCCTCAGGAATATGGTTTAGTGATTTATTTTTATTTTTTTTTTTAATTTCTTATTTATTTTTTGTCAGAGTTAGGTTGATGGTTGGACTAGATGATCTTTAAGGTCCCTTCCAACCTAGACAATTCTATGATTCTATGAATCCCTACTGCCCTATCTCCATCATATGAGCAAGCAGAACCCAGCCTCCAAGAACCTTTTGACTTAGATGATAGCTAATGGATTCCAGAACCTGAACTACTCAGTCTATTCCTTCATGGGGAAAAAAAAAATAGGCAATGTAATTTATTGTTCATGTTTTTAATGGTATATGGGATTTTTATGTATTAATCACTGTACTCTGTATTATTCTGTTTTCTGAATGCTCCCCTCTGAATGCCTCCCCCCTCTCACACTTTATTCAGTACATCCAGTAGAAAAGAAGAAAAAACAGATTTTAAATGAACTCTGCTCGTTCTAACTATTTCCCTAGTTTTCACAGCTAAAAGCTTATTCCTTACGTACAAAGGTCTGAACAGAACTGCAGGCAGAATTACTGTCTGACAAAAAGGCCTCTACCTCCTCATCATTTTCACTGTAGACAGAATTAAAATGCTTAATCCCAGAAGATAAGAGGTCAGACTTCTAAGCAGCAGATAAATTTCAACCAGCCTCTCGCAGAACTAACGCTCCAAGAAACAGAAAGCCATTATGCCAGCTCAACTGTCCATGAGTCACAAGCGAAAACACCTGTTAACTATTAGGATTGCTCAGAGTAAGACCTGGCTCTAACTCTGCTCTAAATTTCTCAAAGATGACTCTTACTAAAAACTGATTTGCATATTTACTTGCAGAATACCAGAAATGTATGTCTGTACTCCTAAATGAAGTATACAGTGATTTCAAAATTGCAGTAATAAGCAATTGGTATTATTTTCAGCTTTAGCAATGGAAATTTTTGTGTGCAATAAATCCAAGCAGGAAGACTCCTGGCAATAGCTAAATCATTTCTTTTGGGTAATAAATGTGCCTTTATAGCCTACTTCCCAATACAGACAACTGAGTCTACTGACACTTGTGCTGGTTTTCTTCAAATCACTAGATTCAAACAACCTGGTGACTATTTCTTTTTTAATGCATTTGCAATGATACTCTCATTCCCACAGCAGGCAGGATATGAAACACACTGCAGGCACAGAACAGTGGCACATACGACAAGAAGTTGCTGTCATGACATCCTTCACAGAGAGATAATGAAGCTCCTTTAATATACCTGTGCACACTGAGAGGCCTTCTCTTGCATCTCCTTCCAAGCTTTGAGCATCTTTTCTGAAGCTTAAGAGAAAAGAATTGTTAATTTATAAAAACATGCAGACACAAAACAAAACGTGATCTGAACTTTACACACATCAATTGAATTTAAACACAAAGAGTGTGACACTGAATCTCCAAGGAAGAGTTATGATCACAGAGAGACAGTAAAATTGCAACTTAACAACTCTATGCTCACATACAAATTGTTTGGTAGGATTCCACTGTTTGCAATCACTGGCCTAAAATGAGTTCTAGTCTTTAAAGTCCACCACTAAGCTCAACAACTGCCACTTTTGATTAAACACAGACTATTCAAAACTAGTTCCCTGAGTCTTTCCATTTTCCACCATCATCCTTCAGCCCAGTCATAATTTTTGACTCAAGTTTTGGTTCTTAGTCATAACTAAGTGTAAATCTTACTATTCTCCCCTGAACAGTATTTGTAAGATCCAGACATTTCTGTGCTATTAAAACTGTAGCTGGTGCTTTTCTACCTCATCCCTCAGCCTGGCTCATGCTACCTCCTAATATCAAGCAGAGCAAGATCACTCTCTTCGCACTGTTCAAAACTATGTTTCTACAGTCACCATGCCTGCTTGCTCTGCCACAGATGCTTAGTGGACCTTCCTCCGTCCACCAAGGGCAGCAACTCTGCTCTCCACTTTCTGCCCAGTGACAAGTCCAAATGAATCAGATGCTGAATGGATAAATAGAAAACATTTACATCACCAGTACTATTAATAATCAAATTTTCTTAGCTTGGTGTTCTCAGTGGGGAACCACCTGTTTCACTGTCACTGAAAGTCTCCAAAAACTTTTTATCTTTCTGACTTTGCTTCTGCCAAACTCTTCTCCGGCATCTGCCCCAGCTAAAACATACCCGTAAAGATGCTGAGGAACACAATGGCACCTCCTGTGTTTGTTTTCTTTTCACCCACAGCTCTTCATAGTCAGTCTGATCCTGTAAAGCATCAGATAGACACCCAGGCAAACAATACGTACATATGCCGTAAGCCATCTGGTCGCTGTATCTTTCCAAGTCAAGGCGAATGCTTTGATGAAAGAATTCCAGTTTTGCTTTCAGCTGCTGAGATGCTGACACCATATTGTTTTTCATTTTGATCAGGTTGGCATTATACCGAAGAAGACTGAGCCTAAAGAATGAAACAAGAACAGCACATTAGCTGAAAAGCTGGACTTATGTGGCCAGTGCTGTCACATTACCTGAATGAAAGGCACAGCTAGCAAAAAATGTTGTAAGATCCTTGGAACAGGGAGTCTCAGTGTGGTCATAGACTCCATCTCATGTCCTTAGAAGCTGCAGGCCCCTCAGACAGCAAAAAAGAAAGTCCTTCCTCATTTCCCAGGATTTTTTTTTTTTTTTTTGCCAAGCTCAGTTAAATAGTCTTTGCAGTGTAGAGTATTTCTTAGTATTTACTGTAGTACATGTTGCCCCTGGTGAATGCTGGCACCATTTTTATCACTTGAGAAATATGACACTGCCCACTCCGTGACTTAGTCATGGAACAAAACCCTACAAATATAACAAACAGTTTCACTCATTCTGCCACTTGTGAAAGAACTATACTGGGTTGCATTACGAGGAATGTTGCCAGCAGGTCGAGGGAGATGATCCTCTCCCTCTACACAGCACTGGTGGGGCCACACCTGGGTCTAGTTCTAGGCTCCCCAGTACACCAGAGACATGGACATAATGGAGAGAGGCCAATGAAAATTATTAATGACACACCAGAAGGCTGTGCAGTGCCCAGTGACAGGACCACAGGCAATGGACAAAAAATTGAAACACCGGAGATTGCGCTTGAACGTCAGGAAACTTTTTTACTGTGAGGGTGACCAAGCACTGGAATAGGTTGCCTAAGGAGGTTGCAGAGCAACCTGGCATCCTGGGCAACAAGCTCTAGGTGGCCTTGCTTGAGCAGGGAGGTTGGACTGGATGACTTCCCTGCCAGCCTCTGCCATTCTGTGGGTCTGGTCTGTGACTATATTCAAGGTTCAAATTTTTCAGTATTATTAGTGTCGGGCACTATGCAGCAGAATTCCTGGAGAGGAATAAGCTCCCAGCCCAAATATGTTTTATAACATAAAGGTATACAGCAGAGTGCTGTGTAACTTTGGGTAACCCAAACTCCCCGAGACGTACATTTCCATGCAAGCAGTCTCTGTATTTGCATAATACTGAATCTTCTGAATGAGAAGTAGCAACTTACATGGCAGCTCTCTGGCCCTGGAAAAGCCTGCTATAATCTTCTTTTAGCCCAATCACGTAGTGAACTGCTTCTGCCCATACCTTGCGCAGCTGAGGAATTGGCAGTTGGATTTTACTATCCTGTACTGAATGCAAGAAAAAAAATAATTGCACATAAATGGAAGGACAATTCTAGAAAAAGACTTTAGTGCTTACAACATTCCTAACCTGCTTCAGGTGCCTAAACTAAGGGATCAAGCCACATAAGATCTGCTAAATTTTTATGTGATGCTGCTTAAGTGTGTATAAGCTTTTCATGTTACAGCTCTCTGGACAGACTGCTACCGGCCAGGCTCCCATTTCAGCTCACAGCTACAAGAGTACTCATTCCTTTGAGCACTTTGGCCTATTGGCACTAGCAGACATGGGGTGAAACATGCACAGGCATGAAACATGGCACAAGGCAGGACCCAGGGGTGGTTTTATCCAAAAACTCTATGTAATGCACCTGCCCAAGGCAGCAAAGCAAATATAATTGCTCTGTTTAATCAACATTTCCTCCCAGATTCCTGATCAAGATATTAAGGGGAAAAGATGCAGGACTTACACGTGTTCCCCTACAGAGACAGGGAACTGCCAGTACAGCTGGATATCAACAAACATGTCATAAAAAGCTTTATCTCCAAGCGATTCAACACAATGATGCCATGAGATGTACCAGAATAAAATAGCCCAGCACACAGCAAAAAACCGATCAGGGTAAACATGAGCGACAATAAAAGGAGAGAGGGAAAACCAGCACAACTTCTGCAGAGCCAGGCCAAAGAAAATCAAGCTATTTAACAGAAACTGTATGTCACAAGGCATTTCCTTTACACGCAGTATCCCAATAGATGTCTCCTGTCCCTTGACAGCATTTTTTCTTTCATAGAGGTATACAAGGCCCTTCCTACAGGTATTGGGTATACATATATGTACATTCATAGCGGTGTATTAGGTCCTGCCAATGACTGCTGTCATTTCAGGAGACATGGAAGAGAAGCCGTAAGCAGAGAAGCAGCTTTCATGCATGGTCTAAAAGCATACTGATGATGCCAGGGCTAGGCAGCAGCACCAGAAAGGAGAAGGACCAACGGGAGCAGATCTCACCAGTATCCATGCAACAATAGACAGGCTCTACCCCTAACAACTCAAGAGGGAGGAGGGGCCTGGACTCTTCTCAGACAGTTGATTCTGCTTGGTGAGACCAGAAGTAAGATCAGTGCTACAGAGTTCTGGCCACACTATCACTAGAGCAAAAAACTGTTGGGAAGACATTACAGCACTGCGGGTTTTGAACCTCTGCCAAGTGTTTCTGAAGACCAGTCCTAATCCATAACCTCCACAGGGAAATGACACCAGTTCTGCAACTTGTGCAACATGGCCAGTTACAATGCCTTGGCTCTGTGATCAGACCAAGGTGGATTTCCTCTTACAGGGCCTGAATGATGAGCAGCATAGAATGAGGGACCTGTTCTTTCATTTAGGTGAGACACAAGAGATGGATCACAGCTGAAATGCAACCATCCCTGACAGTACAGGGCAAAAACATTATCTGCATCCTCAGGGAGCTGATACAGACAAGATATATCTATGTGGGCTATCACTGAAGTTCTGCAAATATCTCCCAGCATGATGGCACTGCAACACTCTGTGAGTGAAAAGGACAAGACCCCTTAGCAGAGTAGAAAGCCGTGCAAATGAAATCACAGTCCCCAAGTCAGAATCTTCCTTGGTAGATGAGAAGCCACTTCTTGGTGTATGAGACGCTCACTGGTGGAAGAGAAGCTCAACATGAGCTGGCAATGTGCACTGGCAGGCCAGAAAGCCAACCACATCCTGGGCTGCATCAAAAGCAGTGTGGCCAGCACATCAGGGGAGGGGATTTTGCCCATCTACTCCTCCTGGTGAGATCCCCCCTGGAGCACTGCGTCCAGCTCAGGGNACAAGGGCATGTAGTGATATGAGGAGGGGTGATGGCTTCCAACTGAAAGAGGGCAGATTTAG